>JAMXBD010004688.1:0-47544 GCA_024138025.1 Combretum micranthum | reverse complement strand
TGATCCAGACAAGATCAAGGCAATTTCAAGAATGGCCACAGCCTGTTACTATTAAACACTTCGAGGATTTCTTGGTATTACTGGCTATTATAGAAAATTTGTAGGAATTGCTAAGATCGCTTTTCCTTTGACAATCTTCTTAAAAAAGACAGTTTTCAATGGTCTGATATTGCTACTGAGGCTTTTCTTTCTTTGAAGAATTCTTTAGTGACTGCCCCAGTTTTAGCTTTGCCTGATTTCACTAAAGAATTTATTGTTGAAACTGATGCCTCAGGACAGGAATGGGCGCTATCTTGCACCAGGGGTCTCATCCCATTGCTTATTTCAGTAAGAAATTCCCTAGTCGATTACAAAAAGCCAGTACTTATGTGAGGGAATTACTAGCCATTGTGGCAGCAGTGAAGAAATGGAGACAGTATTTAGTGGGACCATTTCATTATTCGTATGACAAAGAAGTCTCAAAGAAATTTTGAATCAGGTCATTCAAACTCCAGACCAACAACAGCTTTTAGTTAAGTTGCTGGGATTTAATTATAGGTCCAGTACAAGCCTGGCAGTGAAAATAGAGGAGTTGATGCTTTATCCGTGTTCCTATTGATGAGCCTTCTTTTTTGCTCTATCCTTCCTTCTTATGATTTTGTAACACGTTTAAAGCAAGATTTCACTTCTGATGTCTCTTTTCAGGAGTGGCACAACAAGGTGACTCAGGGAGAAGTTTTACAATGGCCTTTGGTTTTGAAGAATGGACTTCTGTATATGGGTTCTATATATTTGTACCCCCAGGTTCTTCTCTTATTTCTCTGATTATTACTGAATTTCATGCCACTCCTTTAGGTGGCCATTTGGGACAATTGAAAACTTTTAAGAGGATTGCTCAATCTTTTTTTTGGCCGTCTATGAGGAAAGACATTGAAAATTTTGTTCGACAATGTCATGTTTGTCAACAAATCAAGTATCTGACTACCAAACCAGCTGGATTATTACAACCCTTACCAATTCCACAGAAAGTATTTGAAGATGTTTCTATGGATTTTATTGTTGGATTGCCTATTTCACAGGGTTTTTCTGTTATTTTGGTAGTAGTTGATCGCTTACAAAATATTGCCACTTTGGGACTCTACCTGCCACTTTTACTGCATTTCAAGTGGCTAGATTGTTTGTTGATATAGTGGTAAAACATCATGGAATACCTCGATCAATTATTTCTGATCGAGATAAGATTTTCACTAGTAAGTTTTGGTCAGAATTATTCAAATTAAGTGGTACGACTTTGAGGATGAGTTCAGCTTATCATCCCCAAACAGATGGCCAAACCGAAGTTTTCATTAGATGTTTAGAACATTATCTTCGGGCATTTGTTATGGATGCTCCAAAGAATTGGCCAAAATTCTTGGCTTGGTCAGAGTTTTGTTTTGACACTAGTTTTAACACTAGTACTGGATTCACTCCTTTCCAAGCTTTATATGACAGAGAACCACCAGCAATTCCTGATTATGTGAGAGGATTTTCTTTGGTGGAAGCGGTGGATGAGGAATTAGCTTCTCGAGATGAGATTTTACGTCATCTCAGAAGTAATTTACGAGCATCCCAAGATAGGATGCGATTATTTGCTAATCAAAAAAGATCTGACAAGCAATTTGATATTGGAGAATTTGTTTATGTCAAATTACAACCCTATCGACAAACTTCTTTGTCAGGGCAGTCTACTCACAAACTCTCACGGAAATATTTTGGACCTTTTCGAATTGTGGATAAAATTGGGCCTGTGGCTTATAAATTGCAATTGCCTGATAATTCTAAGATTCATTCAGTTTTCCACATTTCTGTGTTAAAGAAAGCTTTTGGTACTAATTGGCCAATGGTGGATCTACCTCAGGAGTCTCTGGGAAATCATCCCATTGTTAAACCCTTAGCCATTTTGGCTACTCGACAAATTTTAAGAAATGGGGTTTCGGTGGCTCAAGTTTTGGTTCAGTGGGAGTCTTATACCCCTGAGGATGCGGTTTGGATGGATTTATCAGAGTTTCAGTCTGATTATCCTGATTCTGACCTTGCGGACAAGGTCACTTTTTCCAGCCAGGGTGTAAATGTTATGAATAACATTAGACCCAACAGACTAAAGGGTCCACCTATGTTATTGAAGGATTATATTCTCAGTAAATGAGAATAGTTATTCTGTTACAACAGTTAATAACTTCAAAATATACATCTGACAATAACACGGACATTGTAACGAACAAATGAGGATAGTTTTCTCAGGACAGCTGTATGACAGCAAATCTTTTCACAGCGAAACAATTAAACAACAGACAACAGAAATTTATAAATAGTAAGCTTGGGGAAAAAAGAGGGCATCCCTGTTTTCTTGACCCTCTTGATTGAGGTTGGAGTCGACTGGAGCTCGAAATCCAGTAAGCTTTTTGTTCCTTGAGAGATCCTCATTCACTCACAAAATACAGAGAGAAAACAAGTTAGGGTTTTGCTAATTTTTTTCTGTTTCATACAGATCAAGAGATAAAGACTACTTGAATCGGAAATAAACATCAGGAAGGAATATCATACCAGATCTGGAGCTGGAGTCTCTTTGTTTTCCGTGATCTGTTCGCATGGAGTCTCAAACGAGATAAGATCTGAAATACTGTATCAGATCTGATTGTTGCATGTTAGATACCAGATCTAAGATTCATAATATCTTTTTGCTCTCTAAGATTTCTGTTGCATGTTGTAAGAAAGAAGAAACACATTTTCTCGAAGTATTTTGGAGTCTCAAGTCTGAGGAGTTCAATAGAAACAGATCGGTGGATTTTTTTGTAATCCTAGCCTCACTGTTTTACTTTTCTCCTCTGTTCAAAGAAATTAATTTTCTCTTCTTTTGATTGATACGCGTGAGAACACAGAGAAGTGTTGACAGAAACCTTAGCCACCTACTTCGGATTTGAAAGTATTATTCACTCCGTTTTAGCGAACATTATTCTCCTCTGTTCGTTGAACCGAGATCTTTCCGGTTCAGTTAAGTGTGGTTTTCGGTTTCATTTAATAATCCAGTTTAGTCTTAACAGTCTCTTGATAGAATGTACTTTTATTTTAAGAATTTTAGAAAAGGGGTTTCAACCACATACCAAACCACATAATTAGGTTCAATTTTAAAAAAATAACAATACAATCTAGATTAAATACACTGCACCCACCCCTACTTATATGGGAAGCTAAGCGATATAAATACTGTGCCAAGGTGAGGCCTCAAACCGTGTCACCATGTATCATACTCAGGAATATAATTAAAAATTTCTCAACTATATCCTCTATTTATACTCTACTGCGGTTTCTCAATCTTCTTAAGAGAAGCACCGAATTGGCCGAACACCGTGGAGAGTAAATGGCTGATTTGGTTAATGAGTTTAAATCATGGGTTCCTAAAAGAATCAATTCAGAGCATGAGAGCGGTGAGTCTACGCAGAAATGGAATACTCTCAAATTACCAACTGAACTGGTCATGGTCCGACTAACTGCATTTCGTCCGGAAATTTTTTCCTTTGGTCCTTTTCATATGGGCACGTATAAGAAGTATGAGGATCTCAAGATCCGCCATCTCTCACTCCGTTTGAGGGGTATATTTGGCGATATTGATAGATCGGAGGCGAAGCAAGGCATTGATCCTCCACCTCCCAACATGGTTTGGCAGGACAAAGTTGTCCAAGACATGATCGAATCGGCACGCAAAGCAAACGCGTGCTACGATGAGACTGAGAACGCTAAGACCTCCGATGGTTTGTTTCAGATGATGGTCGATGGCTGTTTTATCGTTGAATTTCTGCGCTTGTACAAGGACAAGTCTGTGACTGATCAGGTATATACGTAAACATGGTTGAATTTATTATTCAATGAGTTCCATATTTAATATTATTGTTTTCAATGAGGATGCAGAAGTGAGGACTTAAAATTTATAAAATATCATTGGGAAAAAGAAAGAATCTCTAGCTAGCCCAATTTTTGTGTCCGTACGAGGCTCTATTCCACAATATCAATGTCAAGGCAAGGTGCAGCTCGCTGTAATATGGGTAACCACTATAAATGACAAAACAAGCTTGAGCTGGCTCAACAACATTCATTTTATTTTTATAAGAACAATTTCTTTCAAACTAAAATAATAGTGGAGCTCAAACTCACTTCAAACGCAACGACTTGACCTGTTATCTAAAAACGATAAGCGACCTCAGCCTTATACTAAGGGTGTGGTTTCGATGTCTAGTTTAGTCTTAGATAGTTGGTATTTGATTTGGAATCCGATTACATTATTTTTTTATGAGTTTGAAATTGGAATTTTTGAAGAGGATAGGCTTTCTTATTCTAACCTGGGTCACGGGATGTTTGGCCTAAAAACTTAAAGCGGTATTTCTCTTGCCATTTCCAATAATTGCTCTTACGTTGTCTTTTTCATCTTTTTTTTTTTTTTTAACGATGAATAGTGAGAAAAGACTAGATTCTATTTACAGTTTTTGAATGCAGGTATGTTGCAATTTTATGGTTAGTTTAATATTTTCTTTTATTTTTCCTTTATATGTAAATTTTATTTTTCTAAATTAGTGTGTTTCTCTCTTCAACGAGAGCTCGATGTGTGCTATGTTCTCTGTTCTTGTTGCGATGTCAAATTGAAGAAATTATTTCATAATTTTAAAACATATGAAAGATAAGAGTAGATGCTGACAGAAATAATGAATTCTGAATTTCTTACATTAGATACTTTAATTTGTCACTTCCCTTGTTTTCTCCTTTTTTTTTTAATTTTTTTTTCTTTACCTGCTATCTTAGTATCTATTGTTGAAACTAACAACTATATGTGGGTTTATTGTGCAATTTAATAGGAAAAGGAACCTAACGCAACCGGCAGTAGTAGTGATTCTCCAATTTTTGAGAGGCGTTGGGTGTTACCATCCCTTCAACGTGATTTAATAAAGCTCCAAAATCAGCTTCCTCTCTTTTTTCTAGAAAAGTTATTCTCATTGACAACATCAGGAAATGAGGAACTATCTCTCCAAGATCTGTTTGTCACTTTCTTTCTCTCCATGTTGTCCCTAGACGAATTGATCTACAAGTTAGACCGTAACTCCACAAGGAACTATTTACACCCATTGGATCTTTTTCGATCATTATTCGTGCCCGAAAAGAAGAAAAAAGAACATAAGAAAGCCCACAAAATATGTATGAACTATCCAAAATTGATCTACTCTGCTCAAGATCTTCGAGAGGCGGGGGTTAAAATAAAAAAAAAGGACAATTCCTCCCTGTTAAACATCAGTTTTGATTCTCACAAGGGAGTTTTGCAGATACCTCCACTTTCTTTTTATGAGAACATGACTGTTGCCTTATTGAATTTTGTGGCTTATGAACAAGCTAACCAATCCCAAGAGCCATGCTTCATAAATTACCTTCTATTCTTTGATAGTTTGATTAACACTACAAAGGATGTGGAAGTCTTACGTAAAGAAAGGATCATTAAATATCCCATTGGAAGAGAGGATGAGGTGGTGAAGTTTTTCAATAACTTTTGTAAGGGGACGCTGCATCACTTCGATCAAGATTACTTGTCCGTTGACATGCAGGCTATCAACGAATATTGCGACAAGTTTCATAAGAGCGATTGGCGCTTCTGGTGGAGAAATCTAAAAAAGGAACGATTCAGTAGTCCATGGACATTTTTGTCACTCGTGGCAGCCATTTTTTTGTTGATACTTACAGTGCTCCAAACAGTTTTCACCATCTTTCCATATTACTATCCAAACTAAGAACAGTCAAGATGATCTATTGCAGCTCTCTTAGAATCCTTGTCTACAACACATTTCGTGAAGACTATGTATCTTATGGGACTTGTCTCTACTTTCTCATATGTTAGGCTCATATTTGTCTTGTAAGAACATAAAACTCTACTTTATTTACTTTTACTTTCTCATATGTTGCTAAAATATTGTTTGCGTATTGTTGGAATATTTTGTGCTAGTTGTCCTAATAATTCTACGAAAAAATTTGTAAAGAGATCATAGATGAGGATTAAAAATTACTTATTTTAAATGTAAAAACAACATGTCTATTTATACATAACATGAGAGATTTTAAACGTCTCATTGAATTGATCTTATCCATCTAAAATAGAAAAAAAGCTATTAATAATGGAAGATGATAAAGACAATTTAATAATAGTAGACATTTTGTTAAAGGTGGTTCTTCATCCTTTAACACGTATTATAGAGATAACCTCTTGAAATTATATGTATCAAGATTTGCATGCCTACGACGTTTGTAGGATGTTTTCTTGAATATTATACTACTAGAACTTTTGTGATTTTTTAATAAATGTTATTGCTAGAAATTATTTCTGTCAATTTTAGTTAAATAAAAACAATGTTGGCTACCATATACATGAGGCATTTCTTTTAAATACCATTTCTATATTTCCTTTTCATTATTTAACAAGTGATGATCCTTTCATGGAGTAACAATTAGTTAGGAATTTTAACTAGTTAGAAATTATTTAATAATTAGCCCATTTTAGTTAAAAAAAAAAAAAAAAAAAAGAGATTAGGGAACTATTATAAATAGTATTTGCTGTACAAACCAAAGGGATACTGTAGTGAACCCATAATAAGGAATTCAATTTAGTTCGTTCATACGTTTTCCCTTTCCGGATCATCTCCTTTCTATTTCTACCTTGACATTAACCACCAACATAACCTTTGTCGAACCATCACAGGCTAAAATGAGTATAGCCACCCAACTATTTGCAGCAAGTATTCAATAGACACTTCTCATACAATATGAAGAAGCATACAAAAAAAAAGAATAAATAATATTAATAATAACAAAATTAAATTAAATTAAACAAACTAGATCCCAATGGATGCTAAGACTGAATTCAATAATGTGCATCATTGAGTATAATTCGAACATTAAAAGTCTTATCTAAACCACTGTCAAAATTGTTACCTCAAGCTCTACTTGAAGAAATATTGAGAAGTTTAAGCTCTACCTTATTATGTATGTTTTATTTTGAAGAAAATGTTTTCCTTTCTAACCAAAATAATAGTGAAGTTTAAACTCGATTATATTAATTGGAATAAAAATGTCGATGATATTTAAATTCAAGTATATCTATTCTATGGTCATTATCCTCATCTTTAGCCTCAACCATAAATATTCACCATTATCAAATTGAAATTTGGTCCATTTGCTACACTTGCAATAACAGCTAAGTAAACATGGTTCCATTGTTTACTTGCAACCCTTTTTGCAAGTAAACTCTTTTTGAGCCTGTTGGAGATATCGTCTATTAGATGGCAACATTTAATGCGTGCAACGGTTGGGTTTAGTTAAGGATTGGCTCGCTGGTGTATGGTCTTCTGATGTTGCGCCTTAATTTTGTCTTTGTCGCACGTTTGTCTTGCTTCAAGTCTTGGACTTGACTTCTTCATTAAAAGCATACTGGACCAGCTTTCCAGTATGGGCAAAACAAATGATGTGCCCTACCATGTTTTCTTTGCACCGTGAGTCGCATCTCAATTTTTGGGCCCGATGTTTGAACATACTTGATCGGCTCGCCAGTCCCATATACACCGACTTGCCGTGTGATCCTACAACATTAAACATAAAAGACACATGAGGCAGATTTTCTATATTTGATGTTTCATTATAATATCCATAAAAAAAAAATTCATAATTTTTACACTCATAAAATTCATATTTGATATAGTTCATTTTAACAAAATGGTTTCCTAAATTGTGATCATTGAATTTTATTTTTTCTATCATATTTCAATTTTTTTTTTCTAAATTAATGTGTTTTTCTCTTCAGGAAGACCATGATGTGCTATGTTCTTCGTACATTTGCGGTTATCGAATTGACGAAACCATTTTATAATTAATAACAAGCAAAAGATAAAACTGGACGATAGTGGAAATTAGGATGTAATCCTCCTAGTCTTCTTGCAGGATTGTCGACACTTACGCCTACATGGTGTGTTTTTGTTCTTTGTTGGCCCTAACATAATGAGAATTTTGTATTTCTTACATTAGATACTTTAATTTGTTGTTTATCTTGTTTTGTTGTCCTATGATCTAAATATCTATCATTGAAACTGACAATTTAATAAAAAGAGCAACTTGATTCATATGGTGGTAGTGGTGTTGCTCCAATTTTCTAGAAGCGTTGGTTGTTACTATCCCTTCAGTGTGATTTGATAAAGCTTGATAATCACTCCTTTCTTCCTTCTAGAAAAGCTATTCTCATTGAGGACATCAAGAAAATGAAGAACCATCTGTATAAGATCTCTTTGTGACTTTCTTTTGCTCCATATTGTCATTCAACAAATGCATCTATATGCTAGACCCTATCTGACGCAGGACAAAAAGCATAAAGATAACAAAAAATCAATAACAACGATTGAATTCTAAATCAAGATGCAAAGATTGCAACTTTGTCGAGAAATACTCTGAAATTGAGTCTCAAATAAGATAAAATGTTCTAAGAAACATAAACTAAGGTTTCTGGACTATTTATATGCATAAAAAAATCCTAAAAACGACAATAAAGAAAAATAACTCGAATAATTAAAAGTTGAAGTAAAGTTGGCAACTTAAAAGACGAAACGTTAGGCAGCCTAAATGTAGGCCGGCAGCCTATAGCTTTAAGCCGACTGCTTATATTCCTATGCTGGGTAAGTTCCTATCAAGGTTGGCCTTAAACCTTCATTCATGTGCCTCCTGGGTCACTTCTTTGCTCATAAACGCGTCGGCTATCTCATCTACATCACTATCCCTACGAGGAATTATGCATATCCTTTGGATCTTCTCCGATCATTATTCATCTTCTCATCTAATTATAAGCTTTATTGATTATTTATTTTTTAATACGCTTGAAGTCTTATTTAAATTATTTCTATACTTTGAATTTTCAATACCAGCTACGAAATCTTAGCTTTGGCATCTTTTACTATCCATAGGACTTTGCTTTAGGATTTATAAGTGTATATAGGTTTATAACTACGTATGGTTTTATTCAAAGGCCTTGGTTGAGTCCTATATTAACATTCTCATTTCTATTTTTATATTTCTATTTGTATGAAAAATCTTGGGGTTTATAGCTATTATGATGAATTACTGCACAAGCGGGGTAAGCCCCATATCAAGGAATATCACAAACATTGGGAACACAGGGATGAGGATAAGGATCCCCCAGTTTCATGGTAGTCTCCAATCGAAGGAGTTTTTGGATTGGTTAGCATGGTGGAGGAGATTATGGAGTTTAAGGGGGCTTCATATGAAAAGCGTGCACAATTGGTTGCAACAGGATTTCATGGTAGAGCCATAATGTGGTGGCAACAAATGAAATTGACACGCTACAGATTGGATAAGTGGAAGATTGTGTCACGGGAAAAGATGAAAAAACACCTATGGGCAACCTTTTTTGCCTTATAATTTCTAGCAAATTATGTACCATAAATTGCAGAATTTGAAATTGGGTAGTAAGGCTGTTGATGATTACTCCACAAAATTTTATTAGTTACTAACCAAAAACAAAATTTAGGAGACGTAGGAGCAATTAGTGGTATGTTACATTGGAGGGGTACAGTTGCAGCTTCAAGATATTGTCAATTTATTTGACCATGTTGATATATTAGTTATGCACTAAAGGGCTTTAATTGTCGAAAGGCAATAGAGGTGATATAGGAGTAGTGCATATGGTAGTGGATTGACAAGTAGTGGAGTGAATCATTTTGGGAGTGGAGCTATAAGCAGTAGCAATACGAGGCATTTCAGTAAAACTAGCATTGATAGCCTTACTACTAGTGGAATAAAGTGCTTTAAATGTGGTGAAACTAGTCACCAGCAAACAGATTATAGGAAGGAAGAGAAGAAGATGCTTTTTGTATAGAATGAGGAGGAAGAAGATTATGAGGCTGTTTTTGAAGCAATGGGCAATGGTGGGCTAACTTTCGACGATGAACATGTCGAAGAAGAACTTGTGACTGGAGATGGTAGGGAGAATCTGGTGGTTAGGAGGTCGTGTATGATGCTAAGTGCAATTAAAGAAGAGTGGCTTAGAAACATCTTTCAATCCACCTATACTATGATAGGTAAGGTGGGTCAATTCAAAAGGGATTTTTACATATGGCGACGTTTGCAAATTTTGCAAACGTCACCTTTCTTTTATAATTTGGTCACATGAATTAAATGTTAAGTAAAAAATACCATTGGTTACGTCTGCAAATAACTTCTAGCTTATATGAGACATTGCTTTGATTTGCAACTTTTAACATATAGCAAACGTGACCAATTTATTTTATTAAAAAAATTGAAAAAAAATATTATATTAAAAATTTTGAATAAATTTTAAATAAAAACCCTTCTTTAGAATCCTACCATTTTTATGTATATGATTATTAAGGAAAAAAAAAACCTGCTGGTTTTAATTGAAAAATGGACCTTCTTAGTATTCTATAATATAATAAAAATATAAAAGAAACGTGACTTTTACCTTTCAAAACAAACCCTAAAGTCAGTCCCATTCCCATACTCTTCTCCTTACTCTCTTTCATATTCAAGGCCGCTACCCCCCACTCATCTACAGCCTCCTCCTTTTAATTTTCAAAGCTACCAATTACCATTTGGCACCACTAGTTCTAGACTTCTAGTCCATTGCTCATTGCATGGCATCACTCATTCTATCACCACCAATCGAACTCGGTCACTCATTTCTCTATCACTAGTGGTGACTTGGTTGCTCGTCGCTTTGCCGCTCATTTATTTGTCACTAGTTTTGACTCATTGCTTGTTGCTCCATCACCACCACTCAGTTGCTCATTGCTTCATCACTCATCGCCCAGTCTCCATCACCACTCGCCATCACAGCACATAACCACTAGGTCCAACTCCAGCTTCCTAATCACTTGGGTACTATTTACAAATAGTGCTCTTAGTATGAAAATTTGTCTCAGATGATTTGAAGTTTATAATGAAAAACTTGTTCTTTGGGATTTCTGGGTGTTTTTAATTCTCATTTAGGTTGTTAAAGATTTCATCTTTATGAAGAAAATGGTATGTTTCTTGAGATGGATCTCTAGCCTCTAAGTTTTGAGAGTTTTGAAATATTAAATCTTTATGTGAAAGTGGAACGTTAATGGTTAGTTCCCAATTTTGGGAAATTTGGTGAAATTCGTTTTAGTTCTATTTTGTTTGGTTTGCATTTAGGTATTTCATTCTATCAGATTTAGAGATTCTCTTAATACTTTTTCATTTGGGGTTTCAAGTTTTTATTTTTATGGTAAAATGGGACTTTAGTTCCTCTTTGTCATATGGTTAGCCTATGAATTTCCGTTATGAGTGCATATGATAATAGCTATTTTGATGGTGCAACCTTGGGTTTCTTTCCTTTCCTTATGTAGAAAATCTTGAAAATGAATCATCTAGGTAATCATAGCTACGAGTGCAAGGTAACTTTTGAATATCAATCTAGCTAGTGCCATCTATTTAGTAATCATAATGCATAAAGTTGCTTTCACAATGAAATGGATATGCTTGCTTGTGATGGACAACATTAAATATGCCATGAGATTGAAATATTGCCTGTTACTGATAGATGGATACTTTGCTTGTTGGTGATGGACAACTCTATTTCAGTCACAACTTTTGTAAAGGCTTGATGTTGAAAGCTAATATACCATAAATGCACTTCAATGTAAATTATGCACTAAAACTAGAAGAAGACTCCATAAAAGTAGCAAAAACAGGACTATATTCTGAAAAAAGAAAAACAATAAATCATTTTCTTCAATGTAAATTTTCAATGTTTGTGTTCTTAGATTATTTTAGTTTTACATGGTTGAACTATATGAGATGTACGAATGATTGCCTGTTTTGTTTTCAATGTAAATTATGTACTACAACCATATGGCTTATTTTAGTATTTTGTGTTTGTGTTCTTTTTTATTTATTCTGTAGTCAATTATCATTAAGAAAAAGCTGAGCATTATATTGATGAAGGTTAGTGAACATTTTTCAGCCTTGCAATTCAACCAAGCACTTTCTTGATTTTTCTCAAGATTTGGTAGATTTCTTACCATGCTTTTTAATGGTTTGCATTGAAGCTGTGATCTAGATGGTACTTGGAACAAGAAACTATTTTATTAGTGAAAAGTCCTGGATGTCTGTAGAACCAAAATGGTACTTGGAACAAGCATCACCTTCTACTATATATGTCAATATATATATATATTATATTTCGGAAAAAAAATCTAGTTAAAATCTTAGTAGGTGTATATTACTAATGGTGCACATAATGTACCATAAATAAGTATATATTGACAAATCAAACCCAGTTAAACATTAATGCTAATGTCTTCTCAACAAGAACAATCACGTGTAAATATTGCTACTTTAAAATAATAGCCACATTTAGAAATTATTGTTTTAATTGAATAGCCACATTTAAATTGCGGTAACTAGGAGATTTTTCAAGTTTATAAATCACCATTTTTGTCTAACCAACATGTATAAAGCTTATTCAACCTATGCATGGCCACGGTTAAACATCGCCAATTTAGTAATTTACTTACGTATACACGTTACTAATAAAAATATTCACCCATGTGTAAACATCGCTGATCATAAATTTCCCTTCTTTTATATTTAGTAGGATGGTAATTAATCATATTTAGCCACACATAAGTGTGACCAATACATGATAGTAGGCCATGCTTAAACGTAGACTAATAAAGTGTGTAATCCCCCAAATTTTACGGAACATGATTTTAACAAATACTAAAAATGTAATATTTGATTAATTAGAATGATTGGAACAAGTAGTAAAAATCACTCCAAATTTTTTTCGATTTAAAAATGTTAAAGTGTAAATGAATTTGATTATAATTAGAAAGATTAAAATCGTTACCAATAAAAAAAATATTTGAAAATACAAACTGCAAATAATATAAAACGACGATAAAGCAATCGTTAATATAAAGTTACTGAATTCTTTTTCCTTAAGCCCAATACTTAGGAAACAAATCATAAGCTTGTTAAATAATGAAATAATAGCGTTCAAGCTATCTATTAACAATATTGAGTAGCCCTATATAAAAATAGCTTGCTAATAACAAATTAGTATAAATAGATTCTATACAGAAAAATATAATATTGGTAAAATAGATCAGTATCTAAGAATCTAGATCTTAAATAAATATTTAAATTACATTAATATTCTAATTAAAAAAATTTAGAGATTTTAGAAATTAAAATCCTGAGTTACCAATGTAATTTTTATAACTGGAAAATAAACAAATTGGCAGATGTGAAACTAATATCAAATATATGATTCAATAAAAATCTTAGAATATATCTATGAATTATAATAAACTCATTCCAATTTTGAAAAACCCGAATAAAAATTTTGTTGACCCGAATAGATACCAAAAACAAGATTTCGTATCTTGAAATAATAATTCAAGATATAATTCAAAGTAGCTCCAAAATTACAACACCAATAAGATACAGTTTATTAATAGAACTTATCATTATAAAACAGTAATTCAAAGATAAATTAATAGAATTATAAACACATATCGAACAATAATCATTAATCTAGATCAAAAATCAAAATTTTAAACCCACTATTATAATTGTTAGGGGATTAAGAATTTATTAGGACTTTGTTTCTAGTTTAATTCATCGAACTTGAAAATATAATCACGTAAGTTAAAAGTACTCAAAAAAAAAAATTAATTACCTAAAGTTTTAACTAAAAATTTGAAAATATAAATAATTTAGAGTTTTAAAGTAACTTAGATAATTTTATCGCAATAAAACGTGAATATAACGAGTATAAATACGCATGAATGATTTAATGTTAGCATAAATATTTAGTTAATAACTATTATATATATATAGAAAAAAAAGAAGAAAAACGGACAATTCAATTACTGCAAGGAGCAGCAGTGTATCGCTGCATTCATCCATCCACGAACAGCAGCTGGACGACACGAACGATGAGGCAACAAGCAGCAAGCAGCAGCAATCAACCGCACGGTTGAAATCTGTCAGGCGCGCAGCAGAAGACCGATGCTTAAGAAGCTTGTCCACGCACTACAGTAGCCTTCGCAATGAACTGGAGACAGTTGCAGTTCACCCACGCACAGGAAGCAGCAGCATCAGACGAGCAGGGGTCCACGCTGAAGAAATTCTTAGTTGGAAAATCCTCCACGCACAACAGCTCCTTTTCCCACGCATGGCACATGAACATGCTGCTGGACATCACGCACAATCTCCACATTGCAGCACCTGAAACTTCATCACGCCAGCAGCAATTTGGAAATTTTGGCTGCATTCCACGTCCATAATTCAAGCTTAGCTGCATTCCATATCCACAATTCAAGCTAGGAAACAAAGTCTTCACGTTGAACAAGGAGAAATTCGGCTGTAGAATTTCATGTTGGGAACAAAGGAAAACAGAGCATCACGTACAGCAGCAACAATTGGAAAATCCGGCTGTAGAATTCACACACAAATTCAACTTTGATCCATTTTGAGCTTCAAAGTTCAACTCGAAAATGACATAAATTCCAATTAAAACAATCCACATCATATCAACATTAAATACTAAGAATTTTAACTCAAATAAACAACCAAATCAACATCAAATGGCATTGAAATTCACCAAAATAGCAGCTGCAGCTGCAGCAAGAGGGAAAACAGCAACAAATACTGCAGCAGAAATTACAATTTCAACCTCTGATTTAGCTCGATTTTTGACCCGATTTTCTTGCAACTTGAGCCCCTATTTTACACACATAAACAACCTTAATTAACTACCAAATAAACACATTTAATGGCATTTGGAATCAGCCACAAATTTCACACAAATTCATTAAAAATTCATTCTCAAATTCGCATGAAATTTCAACTTGAAAATTAACATCAGAAAACTTGAATTTAATAAGTCCAAAACACCCTCTTTTGCGTCCTAACTCTAACCTAACATTAGTACATCTATATAGACTTGATTAGTTACAAATTTAGCTCTCAACTCTCACAAATTCACTCTAAAAATATAGCTACAAAGGAAAATACAACCAGCCCTCTTCACCTTGCATATTCATCCACCTAGACAACCTTTGAGGAGTTCTAAAGCAAATATAAACTTTACACTACTTCATATAACCTATCCAAGCATCAACCACATCCAAAAATACCAAATCCTTTCCTCCAACAACATCAAAAACCAACCCAATAACTGTTAGTGGTCATGACAACAAGCTAGAACTCAAGATCAACAAGGTAAGAAAATAAAATAGGTATATATGTTAGTTGAGCTAGATCAATTTTTCCTTAGTTACTCATTTCCTTACTATACTCTTTAGATCATTACTTTCATCAATGAGGAACTAAACCCCATCTATCATCCAAACAAAGTATGGACTATATCAAGTTCAAATATTCATTATGTTTGATCTTTAGAAATTGACTTATAAATTATCAAAATTGATATGATAGTATATTTATGTTATAAACACATGAACTTGAAGATTTTTAAGTATAGAAATTCAAATCCAATAAAGGAAAAATCAAAACCATACTTGAACTACAACAAAACTAAATAAACTTTAAATAACTCATGAAACTCGTTAGAAAGAATAAATAAACTGTATTGATGTGGTTGTTCTAAAAGAAAACGACCCTACCAATGGAAAGAACATGAAAAATCCTATGAAATCGACTATTTATACAACGAAATTGGATTTAAAATGAATAAGAAATCGCAAATAGAAATTCACTCAGTTTCACTTTTAAACCAACATTAGTCTTACTGTTATTTCTATTAATAGAGTTATGATTATTACTATTATTATTACTACCGTATATAGTATTCTGTATTATGAATATTTTCATTAGAGTTATCAATATTGTTATTTTACGTTAAAGTCACTATATTTATACTATCATCAATTCTATTTTTGTCACTATTAGTATCATTTACTAGCTATCTAAAAATTGTTGTTATTATTATACTTGTATTTAATACTAATACCGATATTGATTTTTCAATACTAATATTACTAATAATATTATAGTGTTACACTTAGCTTGTTTTGCCACAAAAATAAAACTGAAGTATAGTAGAAATTTGGTATATCTACATACGATTTTTTTTATATAACTTTTGAAAGATATAGATACTAGAATATACCCTTAAATAAATAAAAATACTAACATAAGAGACAGATAAGGTTGACAGGCAAAGGATTAATAAATAAAAATCTTCTACTAAAAGCAGTAGAACTTAAGAAAATACAAACCCCTTGAATAAAAATATAGATAGCAATTAATAAAAACTGTATCAAATACTAATACAGAATAGTTAAGCACCTATAGGAATTCGATTAAAGTATTGAACGACACAATAATTAATATAACAGACTTAATATAATATCCGACGATAGAGATCAACACCTTTAAATTATAGGAAGACTTCTCTTACAGAAATAATCCAATAATAAATCTCTGTTATTTCCTTTCATAGGAAAATAGATCAATTCCCGGACTTCCAGTAGCTTATACAACAATTTAGCGAGGATCACAAGTGAGGGAATTCTGATGATCTACTATTTGCTTGTGATTGCTACTGTTTGCTGTTATGTTGTTTGTATTGCTTTTATGGAATGATTGATTGATGTGAGTGTATCATCTGCATGATCACCTGAATAAATGGATAAAGATAATAAGTCGACTAAACTAATTGGATATACTCGTCGCATGTGCTTGATCCCCTTGTAGGAAATGTCCCAAATTTGAAATCAAAAGTATTTTGAAATGTATTTTTAAAGAAATCCGACTTGGAATATTCCAGGTTGCTTTTATATCCTTTGAAAAGGAAGAATTTCTACTAAAAGAGTTTATGAGATAAACATGGGACATTTCTGAGTATTGTTGTGACAGTGGATGTTGCCTGAGTCGGGGTCCACTGGTCACGTGGCGATAGATGTTACCTAAGTTGGGGTCTATCCACCGGATTCATCTTTAATAGGTGATGGTTCGTATTGGCAGTAGATGTTACCCGAGTCGGGGTCTACTTGCGTGATTCACCATAGATTGGTGATGGATTGTAAGAATGGCCATTAAATTGGCATTATATATGTTTAAATATTAACCAGCGTAAATCACGTGAACACGTTAGGGAATATTTGTTGTTACCAATGGCGGTTAAGCATTAGGTGAGTCTGGATGGACGCTACCACCAGGCAGCCTCGTACGAGTAAGGCGAGGTGTCCCATGTGGGTAAGTATGGGAGACAACTGAAATGTAGACAGGTAAATCTACATCGTCTATAGTTCCGGACCCCCATAGATATGTTGCTTGCATTCATCACGTATGCATTCACATTGTGTGTAGATAGATTTGCATGAGTGTATAATTAATGTTTGATAACTTGCGTGACCGTAGTAGTGAGGAATGAACTCACTGAGCCCGTAGTTCGCTCACTCCCCCTACATTTTTTGTGCAGGATTATTACTAGCTGGGATTGGGCTAGGAATGTGTGAAGAGAGCTTCTCCATCAAAATTTATTGAAGATAGAGATATAGGATATGGAAACTTAGAATGTAAATTAGATGAATTTTGAATTTTATATGTTGTAGTTTGAAAACCCAATTTCATTATTTGGTGGGGGATACCAATTCTCTGCGATCTTGATGGAAATTGGAAAACCGGATTCCATAGTTGAAATACTGTAATATATTATATCATTTGTACGATAAACATTTATAAATAAATAGTCTTGTATACTCTGACATACAAGACGGCTCTCATGTTGCGGGTGCACACGTGATATGATGGCTTTAAATAAATCCTGTTAGGCCCCCATATTAGAGTCGTGACAAAGTGTATTTGGCTGCCAAATCTATCAAATCTGTGATGGATCTTTGGCAATGTCTTTTGACTACGTGTAAAAAAACATGAAAAAAAATCTTTGGTCATGTTCAATTAATATTTAGCTACGTTTATTAGACGTGGCCAAAGGCTCATTTTGTTGTAGTGAATGATTGATTCTAGTAGCTGTGAAAACATTATGTCCCTAGAAGCTATGCTGAAATTAGACATTCAACCAGAATAGTACCCAAAGCCTTATAAACTAGCTTAGTTGAAATGGGGTGGTGAGATAATTATTTCTAAACAAACTATTGTTTCTTTTTTTATTGGTTATAGATACAAAAATGATGTATGGTCTAATGTAATGACAATGGATGCCTGACAATTGTTGTTAGGAAGACCCTAGCAATTAGATAAGAATGTGACTCATGATGGGAGGGTTAACTTGTATAGTTTTGTATACATGGGGGGGATGATTGTGTTGGTTCTAAACAAGGATTCTATTGAGCCTAGCTCTAGCAAGCTCTTCTTGGTCAGATTTAAGGAGGAGATATAGAATTCTGATATTGTTTTTGCTCTAATGGGTAAGGAGGTTGAAGGAGATGTGGAGTTACTTGATATGGCAATTCTAATATTGAAGGAGTTCTAAGATGTGTTTCATGAGGAGTTACTAGATGAATTACTTCCTTTGTGAGATATTTAACACTAGATTAATCTTAAGCTTAGTGTAGCCCTTCCAAACAAATCATATTATCGAATGAGCTCTACAGAACATTTGGAGTCGAGGAGGCAAGTTGAGGAGTTAGTGGTTAAGGGCTTCATTCGGGAAAGCCTAAGCGTAAGTGCAGTCCTAGCCTTTTTGATGCCCACAAAGGATGGCTTTTGACACATGTATGTGGATAGCAGTGCCATAAATAAAGTCATTGTTAGGTATCACTTTCCTATTTCTCGCCTAGATGATTTACTTTTCAATTTAGTGGTGCGAGGGTGTTTATCAAACTAGATTTGAAAAGCGATATCACAAGATTTGGATTCGAGTTGGTGATGAGTGGAAGATAGCTTTTAAGACATGGGAGGGATTGTATGAGTTATGCCGTTCGGATTGTCTAATGCACGTAGTACCTTCGTGAGGGTGTGAACCAAGTTTTGAGGCCATTCATTGGCAAATGTGTTGTAGTTCACTTTAATGATATATTGATTTACAATGCTGACCTTGAAGAGCATCTTCTACACTTTAGGGTTGTTCTTAGTGTACTGCATAGGGAAAAGTTCTATGTAGCTATGAAAAAATGCATGTTTATGATATATGAGGTAATTTTTTATTGGTTGTGTGATTTCAGGCAAAGGGTTGCATGTTGACAAAACCAAAGTGGAAGCAGTTCAATAGTGGCCTAGACTTAGAACGTTAACCGACATTAGAAGCTTCCATTGTCTTGCATCATTTTATAGACGACTCATCCACATTTCAATAGTATTATGGACCCCATAATAGATTACATGAAAGGAGGGAAGTTAGTGTGGAGTGAAGAAGTGGAAAGGGCCTTTGAGATGATAAAGGTGCACATTACAATAGCTTCGATATTAGTACTGACAGATTTTCATTAGCCTTTTGAGTTACATGCTGATGTGTCAAAGGTAGGAATTGGAGTATTTTTTAGCCAGAATAGTAGATCGATCACTTACTTCAATGTGAAATTGTTGGATCAAAGTTATGTTACAACACTTATGACGTAGAATTTTATGTTGTGGTTGAAGCTATTAAGCACTAGCGGCATTATTTGTTTCATACGAAGCTTAATACATACACTGATTATGAGACTCTAAAGCATTTAATTAAACAAGATAAGGTCTCAGCTAGGCATGCTTCATGGGTGGCCTACTTAAAGCATTTCACCTTTTTTATGAAGCACAAGTCCGGCATTACAAATAGAGTTGTTGATGCATTAAGTAGACACCGAAGCCTTATGAACAAGCTAAATGTAGAGTACGTGGTTTTCATTCTTTTGCTGATTTGCTTGAGACTAACCCATACTTCTCTAAGATTTTGGCTAGATTTAGAGTTGGGGAAAAGTCAACGTATTTGCTGCAAGATGGTTTTCTGTTTAGAGATAATCAACAATGCATTCTAGATTATAGTTACATTCTCTTATCATCAAAGAACTACATGCTGAGGGGCATATGGGATGAGACAGAACCTTGCTATTGGTATAGGTGTCTTATTTCTAGCCAACCATTTGCAAGGAGGTTAAGCGTTATGTGCAACAATGGAGAATCTACCAAGTGTCCAAGGAGGCTGCTACAAATGCAAGGTTACACTTGTCATTGCCAATTCCTTCGCAACCATGGGTTGAAGTAAGCATGGACTTTGTGATCGGATTGCTAAGAATGCAGTGAGGTAATGACTCCATCTTTGTATTTGTTGACAATTTTTCTAAAATGGCTCACTTTATTCCCTACAAGAAGATTATAGATGTTGTGCATGTGGCACAGTTATAGTTTCAAAAGTGTACCAATTGCATGGGTTGCCTTCAAGCATTGTTTTTGATAGAGACACTAGGTTTCTTAGCCACATTTAGCGTAGCTTATGGAAGATGATCAATACTCAGCTGAATTTTAATAGTGCCTATCATCCACAAACAGATGGGAAAATTGAGGTGGTGAATAGGTCCTTATATAATATGCTAAGAAGTTTAGTGGGTGATCATGTGAAGAGTTGGGACCAAAAGCTGAGTCAAGTAGAGTTTGCACACAACCATGCAATCAATCGCAGCACAAGGTTCGGTCCACTCTCTGTATTATACTCTATCATTCCCATGGTCTACTTGATTTGTTACCATTACTAGATAAAACTTGCGTTCATGGGAAGGTAGAGGACTTCGTCCACATTCTGTAGGAGGTTCACGAGGCTGTTCATGAGAATTTAGAAAGGGTTGCAGGCACGTATAAAGTGGTTAATGACAAAAAGAAGAGACATGTGGAGTTTGTTGTGGGGAATTATGTTTGGGCTATCCTTACTAAAGATAGATTGCTTGTGGGTGAATATAATAAACTATCAGTTAGAAAGATTGTTTCAGTGGAAGTCATTGAGAAGATCAACCCCAACGCCTACCGATTGAAGCTATCTAGCAATATCAGAACTACAGACGTGTTTATGTTAAGTATCTCATCCCTTACATCGGTGGTGATTCAAATGAGAAAAATTCAAGGGTGAATTCTATCTACCCTAGGGAGGATGATGCAGTGGAGAAAATAGCATGGTTACTTGGGCAAATGGCATAGGATTTAATAGTGGTAGTTTCGTAATTTTGGATGGTTGTGGATTTTTGCATTGTAGGAACCAATTTGCATGGAAAATGAGCCAACAAGTAAACCTCACCAGCTTTGCTTGTGAGGTACATTGGTTTTCGGGCAATACTCCTTTGTCAAAATTAGAAGCTTATTTGAAGCAACTTGAGGATCTTAAAGCAAATCTAATTACATAGATATATAGTTGGATGGTTGGGGAACTTAAGGGAATAAATTTGAATTAATAGATCTAAAAACAGCCTTAGGGATGGTCGAGCACCTGACGGGAACTCTTTGAGGAGTGAAACTCCCATCCCATGACTAATGGTATTAGATCCAAAGTTCCCAGTTCCATCGGACCACTTAGATGCTACCGGGCCCAGAGTTCTTGGCGAGTGGGTAATTTTTGTTGTGGATGCGGTTCGTGTGGGCGAAGCTCAAGAGGAGCGACCACCAAAGAGAGGACATTATTGCCAGAGGGCAGTTGTGTTGCGAGTCGTGGAGACAAAGATTTTCCCTAATCTTGTTGTCAATTCAACTTGTGTGGATAAAGCTCAAGCGAAGCGGCCACCAGAGTGAGGACATCATTGCTAGAGGGCAGCTTTGTCGCGAGTTGGGGTTAAAGCAAGATCTTATGCTTAAACCTTATTGTTGGGCAACTCAGCGAGAGGAGATCTCGGAAGATGGATGAATGGGTGAAGGTGAGAGGAAGCCTATGAAAACCCGAAGTCCTGGTGAGATGATCTTGAGTATGTTGACAACTGGTGTGGAGAAGGGGTGAGAGCTTGAGAGTGGGTAGTGGCTGCAACAAATTTGCCTCATGACAAGGACGTCATGAATTTAAGTGGGGAAGAGTGTCACGGTCCGAGAGTTAAGGACTTTATGGGGGTGTTTAGCTTGGGCAAGTTGAGTTACGAGTAGCATCAGCAGAAGGTTTGTTCGTGGTGTAGGTTGTCTCTGAAGGCGGGTCTAGCCTCCCGTGGACAAACTAGTTGGAAGTTGATGCCGCTCTCCTGATGAGGTCAAGGCAGGCCGAAACCAGTTCGTATAGTTGAACCTTCCAAACGTATGGAGGATCGTGGCAAAATCGAGATGGCGCTCCTTGTGAGAATGTAGGGCTCGGAACTGACCTGGAAAGTCAAGGAAGATTAGGCTGGCTTGCCATCCAGATTAACAATAAACAATGCTTAGAGGGATGGTCAAGCACCTCACGGGAACTCTTTGAGAAGTGAAACTCCCGTCTCGTGACATCTAGTGCGTAAGCTTGAACCGACTAAGAACCAGAGAAACATATGGCTACGCCTTGCTCTCCCTCAATAGTGGTAATTACATGCATTACTAATATTGGTGATGGTTATTTTGAATACTACCTCATGTCTTAACATATAGTTGGTGGTCACACTTCACATCATGTGATAATAAAGACAGAGATGAAGACAATAGAGATTTTCATAATGTTCGTTCATTTCACTTTCGATGGATGGAGGAGGACGGTATTTCTAAACCTTAAGAATATATAAAAGTATTTTGGATAAGAATATGTACTATAATGATTTTTCATATTTATTTTCAAAATTGGAAGTATTTTACGTCAATACTACTGGAATTGACGGAATCTCCATCTCCCTCTAATTCTTAAACTTTATGTTCCAATCTTCTACTTCATCATCTTAATATTTTAAGAAAGATGAGAGAAGGATAATTGTAATCTAAAATGTAGGAGTATCACCTCATAAAGAGAGACAATGGGAAAATTGCAGTACGAGTCACTACTACAAAAATGATATTAAGCAACAGTATACGTAGCAACAGTTTGATAACCCCTGCAGTAATTTTAATATTCATCGGTTAGAGTAATGGTTTTATAACCGTTATATTAGTTATTCATCTTGGGCAATGGTTTACTACAAAAATGTTGTCTAAGACATTTTGAGCAACAATTTTTTATAACCGTTTACTTCACTTATATCAAAGGAAACAGTGTCACTCGTTACCATTTTATTAAAAAGAGTAAATAAATAAATAAAGCTACTGCAAAAAATTGGGGGAAAAGAACGTGCTAAAATCTATTCTCACAAAACCAAAATAAACTCAAAGTTTTATTACAATAGAAAACCCTAATTGCATATTTTGCTCTTTTGCATCAAATAGTAGAAGAAGAAGGGGTTATTGTCACATTTGATACCTCAATTTTGCTCAAATATGCAATTAACTACCTCATTTTTTCATTTTTAATCAATTTCATGCCTCGATCAAGATGTTGTGTACACAAATACTACCTAAGCTAATGGTGTTAACTCTGTTAGCTAATGAGGCAGATTTAACCTATAATACATTGCCTCATGTCTCAGCTGAAATTGTAATTTTTTATTTTTTTAATTTATTTTATTATAATCATTATTTTATTTGTTATACATAATTTTATTATCAGAATAATAATTAGTATTTGTTCAATCGTTACAATTAAAATAACCAGGACCATTAATTAATAATAAGCAACCCGCACAAAAATTCACTTTTGGACCAAACCGTTACCTCCTTTAAATATGTCCTTTTTGTAATATAATATCACAGACTAGACCGTCAAATTACTATTATAAACATGACTTATTTCTAAGGGTTCAGCAAATGTGGGACTTCAAGTGGCAAAGCAACATTATGATCCTTCTTAAATGAAACAACTCCTCTATAGATTAGGACTTTTCATTAATTCTCGTGCAAATTGGGGTATGGTATATTAATGAACCATCACCTACCAGATGCACGTCTTTCTTTTCTAGGTATCCTTTCTGAGACCCCCTTCTTTGCTTTTGCTGGGTTTTTAAATTTTCTAACGTTTATCATTCTAAGAGCTATGCCATCACACTGGCACTAGTTCTTCCAAAGGATAACCATCATTAAATGTATTAACAATTTGCAACATATTATACGAGCTAACAAAATCATACTCACCTTTTCTAGGTATCTTTTCTGAGACCCCTTTTGCAGCTTGATAATGGCGTGGAGTTCTATTTTACTGACAAGAAATGTTTTGACGAAGTGCGTCTACTGGAAGATGCATGGCTAGATTTTTCTTGATTTATTAGGCTTGGTTTTTTGTTACAAAACCACTTTATTGTTGGTTCAATTTGTTAATGTAGCCAAAATCAGTTCCAATCATACTCTGTTTTTATAGAGAGAAACAGAGGATTTACAAGTGTAGGTAAATAATTAAAAGTCATACTTAATATCATATATTTTATAAGGATTTTATCATAAATTATGAATGCAGTCATGATACAAAATAATTTCAGAGGTGGCATTCATGGACATGACTTTTCTCCTACTTCTTTTATCACAACACTTCTTGTTCTACTTTTTCTTCTTCTCAAGTTCATAATTTTCCAAGTTTTAGTGATATATCTAACGAAAGCAGCACAGTTCCAGATGAAGTTCCAACCTTTAACCAAACACGGTCTACAAATGCGTTTAAAATGCATGGAACATGAAGATTGAAAGCTAGAAATTACACCTCCTATTTTAGAGAAATGAAAAGGTCGAACACAATGCCAATCGAACATAGTAACAAACGCTGCTCACCTACACTGGGAAACAAACCTCTAAGCCGCCACCTCATTGAACACAACGCAAATCAAACACAATTAAATAATGCACTGCTACTTTCATTCTCAGAGATACAATGAACCTTTGAAGGTTTTCGCCTTGGATTGCGATGTTGATGATGCTACCTTTTATAGGTTATGGTGATTGCGGTAACACCTAGTGGATATGGAAGAAAGTGATATGTTGTTTGAAGGGTAGCAGCTTGTGCTAGCAAGTCCCACATAGCTAAATTTTTAGCACAATTTCACCTTTATAATGACCAAGGTGAAAAATACACATTGATTCATGGTGTTATCTCATGGGCCGGCTAACGAGGTTGTGTAGATTGGAGTTTGAGTTGGCGTTTGGGAATGCTTGATTAGAGTTAATTATTAGATGGGTTGGAGTTTTTTTGTTGTTATAAGTAAATTAATATCAATGATGATAAAATAAATAAAGAAAGAAGTACCATGCCATGTAAATTGACACATGGCATGTTCCTACTAGCCAAAAATGGCCATTAGTTAACAAAGTTAGTTCAGGTAGTATTTGACACAAAATCTTGATTCGGGTATGAAATATGAAATTGATCAAAATAAAAGTTGAGGTAGTTAATTCCACATTTGAGCAAAGTTGAGATACCAAACATAACATTAACCTAAGAAGAAGGCTCACCAAATAATGAAAGAAGAATGAAGGAGGTCAGGTTAGTTCTCTCTCTCTCTCTCTCTCTCTTTTTTTTTTTTTTTTTTGTGATATTCACAAAACTCAGTAGTGGCTCGTCGGTCATCATAGAGGTTCTCTCTCTCTCTATTATTGTGTGTGTGATGTCATGTACCGATATTTCACTCTATTGTATTAGTAGTAGTTCGTCGGTCATGGTAGAGGTAACACGAATCAAGAGTTCACTCGGTCTACTATGGCGATGCTAAGCTTAGGTTTTTGGTTTGCATTGAAAATGTGTAATGAGTTGGTGGATTTGTGATGTGTAGGTTTTTGTTCCTTAAAAACATTGAAGAAAACTTTAGCTATCTTAAGCTGGTATTTGCCTAAATACTTGATGCATGAATCATGGGAAGAGGATATTTAAAAAGTAATTATTTGGTAATTTTTTTCCTTTCGAAATGTTTGGTATGAATATATTGGAAGTTCTTCTATATAATAAAAAAAAATTAAGCTAGTTATGTTTCATTAGTAAAATTACAATTACTTTGTAATTTTAGGAACTTAGATTAAGGGGGAAAGACATATGAGTTTTGTTAATTTATTGAATTTCATATGTAGTTGGTGAATGGGCTTTTTCGGGATAAGAGTGAGGATTAGGAAGAATTAGATTATGATATGTTCTGTTACCTTCCTAGGTTTATATGTTGGAGTGTATTATTAAATTGCTAGTTTATTGTGATTCCAATGATGTTGAATTGAATTGAATTCAATTGTTTAGGGATGTAGGATTAGAGTTTGATGTTGAATTGAATTGAATTCAATTGTTTGGGGATGTGGGATTAGAGTTTACTTCTACATTAGAAAGTTGTAACAGTCATGTGTATATTGTCGGTTCTTGATAAAAAACGTTATAGTTTTGTCAGAGTGAGGATGTTATTGACCAGAGTTCTTTTATTCAATATGTGTTAATATCATGCTCTTTTTTGCTTGCGTTGTCTTTTTTGGATTTCTAGATTTAGCAAAGGGAAACTCCCAATTTGCATTAGTGATGATTCAAAATACTTTGATCTCATTCCCTAACATTTATGGAAAAAAAAAAAAATTAAAAGAAGAATGAAGAGTGAGAATAAACGTGTTGTATTATTGTGTGTTTTATTTTAAATGATTTTAAAATTATACAGTAATTGCATCAACTTATTTAATAGAAAAGACATATGGAGCAACTAAATGATTATCAATTGACTACTAAATGAGTTAACATGGATATTAATACTAACAGAGAAAATTTAAATTGAATTCTTAAAAGTTGACATTAATTTATAAACTCCATTTCTCGCTTTTAGTTGGTATTTCAAATGTTCTATTTTCAATTTATCCTATCAATGTGACCATGCACTTGCTCATGTTTCAATTTATAGGAATTGAGTTTAATTATACAAATTTCAATGTCATGTGTTCATCTGTGTACTTGGAATTTTGTATAATATTTATATCGAGATATATCATTAAAATTTGGCTTGTTTTGGATTTTTTGTTGTTCCCTTTATGTTGATTAATTGAAAGTTAAACTAAAGAGAATTCAACAAGATTAGAGTTATTGCTCTGTTGTATAAGAAATTTGAGTTAAATCAACAAGGTATATATCTTTTGCCTTTTTCATATTCATTATGAGCTCTTCATATTCTTTTTGGGATGTAATCTATTGAGTTAATGTTCTAGTCCTTGTCATTTCACTTGATGCTACCGGTTTTTTGGATTAAATTCCATAGGACCAAATTGGTGTGGTATTGGTGCCAACAAGGCTTTTGGTGGTCACATTGTGAATTCTCATTACAAAGCCTCTCTTTGTGCTGGCATTAAATTACCCAGTGTTGTAGGAAAATCTACTCTTGGTCAAGTAGAGTGATCTATCTGGTTGTCTTTATAATTTATTTTGTAGTAATTAGAAATTATAACAATGATACTATTAGAAGGAATAATTATTATTCAATCATTTAAGCAATTAAATCTAATTATCTTGGTGATGGCTAAACTATCTCATTTTTCTATTATAGACGAATTACACTTTTATTATACGGGTTTGGGTCTATATACTTTTATATCCACATTATGGATTTTTTTTTTGCCGATCACATTATGGGTTAACATCAGCTCATCATTAGATTTGCTTACAAAGAAAAGAAAAAAGTCAATCATCTTCATCAAACATTTTTATTGGATAAAATCAAAATCACGCGATGAATTTGGTATAATGATAGACAATAATGAAGTACAAATTGAATTGCCCCTTCCTAGTTTGAGCTTGAGGAAGCGCAGGTATGTCCTTGTCAAGATTAGCAAACCCCTGTCTCCAATCAAGTGAGGACCTCCACAATAATACTGGAAATAACAAATTAGCTAAAAATAGTTTCATTGATTTAAATCAAGAATTCATAGAATTTATATGTATTTAATGTTTGTGTAGAAAATTGCAAGCCTGAATGTTTGTATTTATTATAATATTTTCATGTGTTAATGATAGAATTAATATCAGAGTAAGTAGGACTTAAATTCATCAGCAATAGAGTAAAGGCAATAATTTTTATTTAACTTCTATTATATTATGTTAGCTACTTATTGGAATTTATATAAATAACTTTAGACACAGGTATTCATTAGAGATGAGAAAAGTAAAAGTCTCATTCCATTCCATTAATTTATCAAGGCTTGCTTTGTTTGTGCTATTACATTTTCTTCAATTGTCTTGATCTCTAGTGTATAAGGTGTCCAAATCATGGGGCTTCAATTTCCAATTATTTTTGGGTGGTAGAATGGTTATTACTATTTATTGTATTGTATAATTTAAAATCTCAATAAAGGTTAATAGCATTAAAATTCTAAAAAATTTTAAATATCTTATATTTGTAAATTGAATGCATCATGTACAAATAGAATTATGAGGTTTGTTTTTAACGAGGAGAAGAGGAAGGATTCAATCACATGAATTAGTGAAGAGAAGAAGAAGTAGAAGAGATTGATTTGATTCGCAATCTCTCTATTGCTTCCCAACCTCAAGTGATAGAATGATGAGTCTAGTGGGTGATGAAAAACGCAATTGCCCAAGTAGGATGTTTCTGAGAGTTGGATGATTGTTAGGCAAATTAAGTTTTAGTCAACAACAGTGTTTTCATTCAAGAATTCAATTCAATTCATTCTTTTTCATTTTTTTTTGATGTTTTTATAATAAACGCACGAGATACTTCAATTGTACATATGAGTCTTAAATTGCAATAGAAACTATCTTTTGGTTTACTGGTTTAGTGAATGGGTTTCTTTGCCAGCCAAAGAACCACCATGTACGATTTTATTGTGAAGTTATTATTTTGGAAATATATCCTCAAAGTTTTCTCTTTATTTTTCTTTAATTTATCTTTCGCAGGTTATTGTTATGGATAATTATTAACTGATATTATAAAAACTAATTGGCATTATAATAATGTTATAAAATATTGAAAATCTGTAATATTAACTACTAAGCTTGGATATAGAAAAAGGTATCATATCGTTATATTAGTAGAACTTGCTTTAATCACTAGCTAGAGTTAAACACATACTTGAAAAGGGAGAGAAACAAGAAGCCAAAGTTATATACCTCGTGATATATATATATATATATATATATAAAGAATAGACATATAACATGCAGGGATTCCTTTGTATAGAAAGATAAATATAGAAAAATTACTCATTAAGTGTATAATTACTAACATGCTTATATTCTTTATCACACTAAAATTAAAATTGGATTATGAATAGATAATTGAAATAGGAGTATATTAGTACAGGCAGTAGCATTGGTAGACAAACAATACCTTTTCTCATTCTTTATTTTCATTATGCATTCTTTAGCTTTTATGCACTAAGACCCTATGTTCCAACTAACTGTAAATATCAATTAGTTTGATTGCATTTGATTTCATTCTATGAGATGTTCATTTTAATGGGTTTTTCAATGATGAATTTAATAAGGTAATGTGTAAGATGTAAGGTCTTATCTACAATATAACTCATATCATATGTCATATAACTGTTTTTTTTTTCTTCCAGTAAGTTTTTACTAATGGATAAAGGAGACAAACAATGATGACATATCCTAGGTTGAGCAGAGAGTATATTGATGGACTGGAAGGTTTTTTAGATATGGCTTTTACTTAGACAGCTCAAGGAGAGGAAATTGCATGTCCATGCAAGAGGTGTTGTCATAGATATTGGTACCATAGAAATATTGTTTACAAACACTTAATATGTGATGGCTTTACTTTAGGATATGTCGAATGGGTTTTTCATGGAGAGGGATCGTAATCAAGGTTTAAATGCCTTCATGGATTGAGTAATGTAGCATTTGCTGATCTTTTAGAGTTATTGAAGGAGGCATTTCCTAATACACAAATTTCAAAGTCTTTCAGCAAAGCAAGAAATGTAGTAAGATTTAGGTTTGGATTTAAAAAAATACATGCATGCCTAAATGGTTGTATCTTATTCTGGAAGGATGATGAAAAAGAAAATCAATTTTGTGTATGTGATGCTTCTAGATGGAACTGTGTTAAAGACTATAAAAGAAATAATGACATTCATTTCAAGTACCCAATTCCTGCAAAGGTGTTGGGGCATTTCCCATGATGCTTAAGCTTCAAAGATTGTACATGTGTTTAAAGACAACAAAGTCTATGAGGTAGCATATGGATGAACATCCTAAAGATGGCTAAATAAGGAATCCTGCTGATGGTCAAGCTTGGAAGGATTTTAATTTAAGGTGTCCCATTTTTTCTCAAGAGCTTCACAATGTCATATTGGGCTTAGCTAGTGATGGTTTTAATGCCATTCGAACAATGAGTATTGCTCATAGCACATGGCCAGTTGTTTTAATAAACTACAATTTAACACCTTGGATATATATGAAGCCTGAGTATTTGATGTTGTCTTCACTTATACTTGGCCTAAGTAGTCTAGGAAAAGATATAGATGTTTACTTGCAGCCATTAATTGAAGAGTTACTAGAGTTATAGGAGATTGGAGTTGAAACTTACGATGCTTTGAATAAACAAACTTTCAGGATACATGCTACATTACTTTGGACAATCAGTGATTTTCCCACTTATGCTATGTTATCAAGATGGAGCACGAAAGGATGATTAGCATGTCCTTCTTGTAATTATGGAACTGCTTCTCAATAGTTGAAACATGGTAAAAGGACTATGTATATGGATCATCATACATTTTTAAATACCAACTACCCATAGAGATTTGATAAAAAAATCATTCAATGGTGATGTAGAGATTAGGGTTGCCCTAATTCCTTTGTCGGGTATTGAAGTGTTGGTCTTTACCTCTAAATTAGAGAATGTGTCTAGGAAAAAGAAAAAAAAAGAAGAAACAAGATGGTCCATGGAGATAAAAGTCTATATTCTTCAAATTGCCATATTGAAAGTATAACACTTATCACCATAACATAGATTTGATGCATATAGAGGAACATATATGTGACAACTTGCTTGAAACACTATTAGACATCCCTGGCAAACCGAAGGATCATGTGAATGCTCAATTTGACTTACAATATATGGGCATCAGGAAGGAGCTTCATCCTATTCCTTCTAGTGATTTTTGTCGTGTATTTTATGCTAAAGCATGTTACTCTATGGCCTATGAGGAGAAAAAAATCTTTTATATAGTTATGAAAAATGAAAAATTACCCTACGGTTGTGCTTCAAATATTGGTTAGTGTGTACATATTTCAAAGAAGAAAATTTCATGTTATAAAACTCATGATGTCTATATTATGATGCATCACATACTTTAAGTTGCAATAAGGATAACGCTACCAAAGCATGTGGCAATTCCCTTAGTTAGATTAGGTGCCTTTTGAGAGGGTTATGTAGTAAAATTTTCAAACCTAAAAAACTTGATAGTAAGATGAAATTACTGAAATTATTTGCCATCTTGACAGGATATTTCCACCAAGTTTCTTTGACATAATGGTACACTTGCCTATACGTTTGGTTTATGAAATTTAGCTTGGCGGAATAGTGCATTATCGTTGGATATATACTTTATTGAAAGGTATTTATGTGATTTGAAAAGTTTTGTTTGTAATAGAAGTCATCCACAAGGATCTATAGTAGAAGGGTACCTAGCTGATGAGTATCTAACATTTCATTCAAGATATATGCATGACAGTGTGAAGACAAGATTTATAAGGAGGTCAATACTTTGGGAGAAAAATAATGAAACAAACGAGTCATCTACCTTTTTTCTAAAGATCGGTCATCCTACATGGGGCAAGAGAAAAAGAAAGGGCAATGCAATTTCTTTAGATGATGTTTCTTGGGCTTAAGCACATCTATATATCTTGTTTAATTATGGAAATGAGCAAGTTGAAATGTTTATTAGGTAAATTACTTATTCCATTAAATTTATTTATTGGTTTTATTGATTAATATATGTAAAAGCAATAAAAAATTGAAAATTTTACTTATGCAGAGAACATCAAGAACTATTAGATAGTCAAAGTAAAAGGAGTAGATAGGAAAGAGCAAGAAACCATTGTAAAGATTTTATAAAGTGGTTTCAAGATAAAGTTGATCAAGAACATGCCGCTCCTCACATCATGTGGTTGTCAAAAGGTCCCAACATTATGGCAAAGAGATATAAAGGATATTTTATTAATTAAATATAAATTTTGCACAACAGAACATATGTAAAACACAAAATATAAGAGTCACTGTAACATCATGGACAAATAGTTTTGCATCTTCAAAGGATCAAAATCCTACTAAAGGAGATGTGATATACTATGAAGCCATTCAAGAGATTCTCAAAGTTGATTATTTGGGTAAATTTGATTTGTACTCTTTCAATGTGATTGGTTTGAAGCTAAAGTAGATAACTATGGACTTACTTGAGTTAATTTCAATAAGCTATGCTATTTAAATGATCCTTTTGTTAAGACCTCACAAGTTCATCAAGTTTTCTATGTAGAAGATCCTATTGAAGAAAGATGACATTATGTCATGGAAAGATTGCCCAAGGATTCGTTTGATCTTGTTGAACAAAGTGGATCAAATGTGCAAACACATATTAGCATGAGCAAGCTATACAACCTTATCTTACTAATAGTGGCGATATTGAAAATATTAATCTATCTCGAGATGATGAGCCAAGAACAACTGTTGACATGACCATAAACATGATAAACCCTTAACCTATAGTAGAAGATAATTATAAAGATTCTGATTTTGATGATATAGATTGGGATTGGATGAATCCATGAGATTCATAAGAGATTAATTACATCTTATTAATGTGTTTTTTTGTTTTAATCATGGGTTCAGGCGAAGATATAAAATGAATAAACTAATGAAAAGCAGTGCTAAGAAGTTCACTATAGGAATGTAAAGGCCATCATCATACTCTCAAGGCATTAAGTTACAAAAGCAAGAAAAAAATCAGTTGTCAAGGCTATTAGAAAAATCTATATCTCATGGATCTTCACAACCACACCAAACACTAGGAAGACAACTCAAAAGTGAATAAGTTATGCTTCAAATTTTTTAAGGATGCTAAGAAGAGGCCATGCTTTCCAAGAGCTTGCAAAGGAAGAAGAATAAATGGAAGAGATTGAAGAAAGACATGATGAACAACATGGAAATGAAAAAGGACAACATGATGAACATTATCAATACCAAGAAGTGCAAGATGAACATCAAGAATAGCAACATTCACAACAAGAACAAGATAAACAAGTTGATGCTTTTGAAATGAACAAGTCCTAAAAAAGAGGGTATTCTTATTAAATTTCATGTTTTGTTCTTTTTTTTTTAATTTTTCTATTGATGTTATATTTTGTATACTCATGTCGAAAAGGGAAAAAACTGAGGACCAAAAGTAATGGAGGAGTACATGCTCAGTTTGAAGAAGATCATAAACCAATCATTTGAACGAGTATGACTGACCTATTGGTCTAGATGACTAGACTTTGAATGAATTTAAAACTTTTGGGGACTTTGGCTCGAAATGCAACTCTTGCACCATTGAATGTGAGTTGGCATAAAATGGCAACTAAGGATTAATTGTGGGAATATGTGCAAGTAAGCCAAATATTATCTTAAACATTTTTTTTCTTAGTTTAATTTGTTATGTATTTATTGAAACTAATCATTTTACTGTCATAGAAAAAATATATAGTTCCTCCACAAGGTAAAAAATGGGTTCTTGAGGCAATTGATGATGATTGGAAGATTTACAAAAGTAGATTGAAGCAATCACATTATACAAAGTAGTTATCTTTTGAATAGGCAAAAAAATGTGCCTAAAGAACAATTTAGTTATCTTTTGAATTATTGGAATTCTGATAAAGCAAAGGTATGAAATATTGTATCATATAATGAAATTTTATATTGTAAATTTTTTATTTAGAATAATAGAAATAATTATGATGCCTTGGATAAGTAGAAATGTCTCTTGTAAGCCAAATAATTATGAATTGGTAAGAATGTTTTTTTTTGGATAAGTAGAAATGTCTCTTGTAAGCCAAATAATTATGAATTAGTAAGAAAGTTTTTTAGTGTTTCTTTTATTGATGTATAATGTTATTTACAAATTAATTGTCGAAAGTTAAGTAATAATATCGACTATCATTTCATTTAGCAAAATGCAAAGAAGGATAGAAGACCACCTACCCCTTTGGAGATGTATATTGCTACTCAAAAGAGAAATCCAAAATGAGTATACAAACAATCTGATGATAATATAAAAAACCAAATTGTAAGTTTTATTTTATTGTGGATTTCCTTCTCATTAATACATACTGAAAACATAATTTTAAATGATATAATTGTTGAACTTGAATGTTTAATATAAATTTTGATGATATAATATAATGCAAAAATAAACATTTTATTGTTGTAAACTACCCTTAATTAGTCATGAATATATATATATGGGTTTTGTGCATGTTTATTGAGTTTTTCTACTGATTTTAGCAGAACAGGGGCATGTCGAAGGCAAAACAGCACATGTCGATGGCAGAACAGAAAGCTATCAAAGGTTAAGTTTTGGGCTCAACACATCAGAATTTAGGGCTCGACACACCTAAAACCAAAGACTCAATAAAGGAAAATATCGGAGTGATTGTCCAGGATCAAATTTAGGCCTCGACATATCAAGAGTTAGGGCTTGACATTTCATTTTACTTAAGCTTGACAAAACAAGCATATAAGAAGCTGTTGATGGCAAAATCTGGGTGCAACAAAGTGAGGCGCGAAGGGTATTTGAGCCATGAAGCTAAAAGTCAAAGCGTAATGTGGAAAGAAAAAGAGTCGTTGAAGTGCATTTAATGTTTTGCAGGTTATAGACGTTATGTCTAACAAACTTTTGAATTTCAAAGGATATTTATGTACAAAATCCCGAAGATCAAAAGGGGGATAAAGTGCCAAATTATTTTACGATCTCATTAATTGCGATCAAACAAATTCCTTTTTTTTGTTCTCTTGTAAATAATATTTGCAAATTGTTAAGAGAGAGAAAATTTATTCTAGTACTCAATTCATATTTATTGCTATTTATATAAAAGCACTTAGAGAGATAGAAAATTTTTATTTCCTATAGGTATAATATTGCTCGTCTTAGGCCAATTTTTGAAATTGAATGAAGCAGTGATGAAGATCTCGAAAAAGGTAATTGGAGGATCATGGAGAATAGGAAAAGGGTCGAACTCTATGTTAAAATTTTGTGGCTTGATTTTCTCTCTCTCTCTCTTTTGTTTTATACATTTTATGTATTGCTTATTTAATCCACAACAAATCCTTTTATTTTTAATCTGTTGATTTCAAAATTTTAATCTAGCTGGCATAATCTTTACTCTGTCATCCATTCATCACCTTTAAGTTGGTATGTTAGCTCAGCCTCCATCGTGATCTACATAACCCTTTTTGTTAGTAATAGAATCCCTTTAAGTACTTACAATGTTTTATAGATAATATAATGTTTTAACGATAACAAAAAACTTAAGTAATTATCACGTGCTTATGTAATAACCTTAACAATGTGCTTGAGATTATGATGTTTCAGAAGCACAAGAATATTCTAGATGCTAGATTAAAAGAAAAATTTTCCTTTTTTAGAGTAACGAACCATAATAAAAACCTAACTCCAACAATTGAATATAATTGGATATTATATTCAATTGTTTCACTAATAGGTAAGATATTCATTGAATAGGGATATAAAATTTGTGCGAGTTTACTGTAAGGATTATTGGATGGAAAATAAAAAGCACTTGAAGTTTAAATGTTATTTATGGAAGTTTTTAGGTGATAAATTTTGTTTGTAATTTAAAAATGTGATGCGCAAGTTTTATTAAAACAAATCATGACTGGAGATTAAAGAAAGATCAAGAAGTTTATGTTAGCACATTGAGTCTTGTAAATAAGGAAAGATATCTTTAAAGTTAGGAAAATTTTCAAATCTAAATCACCATCTATCTTGCTCAATATGATAAGTATGAAGCTAGAATCTTCAAGTATAACCTAGACCCTTATATATTACATCTCCAACATCCTTTTGCAACAAATTAAGAAGGAATTGAGTTGGAGATCCATGAAGAAATTGATGCAATAGATGAAACAATATTTCCAACCTTATATATTCAAAGAAGACCATTCCTTGTTGGATTATAAAGTGACGGACCATTCCAAAACAAAGAAACATGAGAGCTATCACTGAGAAAAAGCCCTAAAATCTATAAATTTCATGAGAATTATCAAGCACCGATCTAATTAAGTCTAGCATACTAAAGAAGCATACAAACACACTCGGAATACTTTAAAAATTCATAGAAATATTACTTCTTATTTGTTGTACTAAAAAGCGAGGAACTTTCTTATTGTATTCATCTAGATTTAAGACACTTTTACTTATATTCTTTAATTTAGTGAGAGAAATGACAAAGGATACCTATAGGACCGTAAGTTAGCTGAGGTAGAAGTTAAGATAGGAAGTGTGGGTGGTAGATGCAAGACTTCTTTGTACTTCTTCGTTTATTTGATTGGATCTATCGGAGCAAACTAGTAACGACAATCAAGATCCCAGTTTATAGCTAGAAGAGTGAACTAATGCAGAAGACAGAACTACTATAAGCCCCATAAATTTCAAGGATAGATTAAAATCAACTAGGAGAAAATCTTAAAAAACACGGTCATGATCCAATGCTACTTGATTCCTATGCATAAGGATAACTATAAAAAGAAAGAAAACTTTATTAATTTCACCATAGACACTTAAAATGAACATAGAAAATGATGACAAATGATAAATAAATATATATATATGTAAAATAATATAATAACCACATGTACATATATTATAAAAAAAATAAAAAAATAAAAGAGAGAGCTCTAACCAAAATAAACTATTAGGTTATGTTCTTTAAATGTAAATAGAAGGAAATTATAAATAAATAAAATAGAATAAAAGTAAAAATAAATAAATAAATAATATTTTACCCGGCATTAATAAAAATGAGTAATTAATGCAAATCTACTTTAACCTTCTCAGTTAACCAGACAATTAAATTTCCTCTCAATAAACATCCTATTCTAACTAAATAAGTTTACAAACATTTCATATTTCCTAAAAGCGCAGCCAAAAGCCATGTCTATAGGCTTCCTAGCTAGGAGAACAACAACAGATGGAATAAGAAAGTGACTTATCCATGGAACACAAGTGATACGACAGACTACCATTTTGACTAGAAACTAGGCTAGGAAACATGGAATATAGCCAAGAAGGGAAAAAACATACACTTTCCAACCTCTAACATAGCAATACAAAATCCCTCCTTTTTTATGAAACGTCATTTTACTACAATAATACTAGGAAAATGACAACTCTCCTTAGCATGCCTTCACTATCTACCGATTATGCATGCATGAGACCATGACCACAATAACAAGAGATGAACTCAATACTCATCCTAACTCTCCTCTTATTCTTCTCATCGTCGAGCTGTAAAAACACACAACACAACAATGACACCGAATGCCGACTACACCATGGCACCACCGAGCACTTCACTTGCCATTCCATCATCCTCACACCTTTTCGATCCAGACTCCACACATCATAACCCAAACAACAACACACCATCGGGCATGTCACGTCTCCAAATAGGGGCCTAGTAGGATTTACCTAAAGCTATCATATTACGTGTGCACCCGTAACATGAGAGTCGTCTTGTATGTCAAAGTGTACAAGACTCTATTTATTTATCAATGTTTATCATATAAATGATATAATATGTTACAAGATTTCAACTATGGAATCCGATTTTCCAATTTCTACCAGGATCACAGAGAATCGGTATCCCGTACCAAATAATGAAAGTGGGTTGCAAACTACAACATATAAAATTCAAAATTAATCTAATTTACATTCTAAGTCTCCATATCCTATATCTCTATCTTCAACAGAGTTCGTTGGAGATGCTTTCTTTACACACTCCTAGCCTAATCCCAGCTAGTATTAATCCTGCACAAAAACTGTTGGGGGGTGAGCAAATCACGGGCTCAGTGAGATAACCTGACCAGACCACACATCAAACAATAGCAACCAAGTATAATTATCAATCATATGTAATGCAACAATCAATCACATGCACATTACAAGCTTGGATGATCTAGAATCCAAAGCAGGATGAAGATTTACGCCCTCTTCATTAGGGTTGAAGGATCTTGATACTATGGCCCACCTAACCAGAAGAAACTAAGTATATAGGAATGCCACCTTAGAAACTCCACTAAGTGTTAGTCATTTCACAGCGATACCATGGGTGGCATCCTTCATTTCCAATAAGTTCCCATGGAATCAACGGAACAAAGGTAAGCTTGCATAGAACTACTAGCCTCTTGCCTAGAAAAACCAAGCATTACCAGAGAACCGAAATAATAACACGTGGCAGGCTACCACATCTCCAAATGCAGTTTATGCAAATCGTGCAATGCATGTCCGTTTCATTTATAGTACCAGTACTTGTTAATCCAGTTTAAGGCAATCATACAATTTACAGACAATCATCAACATGCTCCATACAACATTTATCATACGATAGAATTATCACTTATATTATGGTAATTTGCTATTCACTCATACACCACGCATCATGTAGTATTCCAATCCCGTATGCATATCAATTGAATATATATATTATTTCAAATGCAACTATATTACAAGCATAAACAATATGATAAAGTCAGGTAACTCACCTATGGTCCTTACTAAACTATCGTATAAGATATCGATAATCCAGAAATTGATTAAATTTCATATAAAAGGAAATAACAGAGATTCATTATTAGACTATTTCTGTAAGAGAGGTCTTCTTATAATTAAAGACGCTGATTCTAATCGTCGGATATTAGACTAAACCCGTTACTTTAATTATTGTATCGTTAAATAACTTAATTAAATCCTTATAGATGCCTAACTATTCCGTATCAGTATTTGATACAGTTTTTATTAATTGTTATCTATATTTTTACTCAAAGGGTTTGTCTTTTCTTAAGTTCTACTGTTTTTAGTAGAAGACTTTTATTTATTAATTCTTTTCCCGTCAACCTTATCTATCTCTCAAATTGGTATTTTTATTTATTTACGTGTATGTTCTAGTATTTATACCTTTCAAAAGTTATAATTCCACATTTAGAAATATATCAAATTTTTATTATACTTCAGTTTCATTTTTATTGCAAAACAAACTAAGCTTAATACTATAATATTATCAATAATATTAGTATTGAAAAATCAATATCAATATTAGTATTAAATACAAGTATAATAACAACAACAATTTTCAGACAGTTAGTAAATAATGTTATCAGTGACAAAAATGGTGATAGAATTGATGACAATTATAAGTTTAGTACCTTAACGTGAATAAATACAGTATTATTAATTCTAATGAAGATATCAATAATACGAAATACTATAAACAATAGTAATAATAGTGGTAAGAATCATAACTATATTAGTAGAAACAACACTAACATTAATAGTGGTTTAAAAGTGATAACAGTATGAATTTCTATTTGCGATTTCTTATTCGTTTTAAATCCGGTTTCGCTGTATTAATAGTCGATTTGGTAGTACTCGAAGAGTACTTTCTAGTAGTGAAATTATTTTCAAGAAAAGAGACTTGTACAATTTTTAAATTTATGAAACGCATGCATAGGTTTTAAGTGAATCCTAATAACGGTAGTCAAAACTTGTTTTGATCATATCTAACTCATTTCTAGTCTGTTTTCGATGAATAAATAGTCATTTTCATAGTATTTTCCGAGTACAATCCATTGATGAGGTTGTTTTCATTAATCAAGATCATTAAGGGGGCGAAAAATACAAGAACAGTCCGTTCTATTCGTCCAAATCTGGCAGCTTGATCCCTTTTTTTTTTTTTTTTTTGCAATATCTAGTTCGTTTCTTATCTATTTTTAACAAATAAATAGTCGATTTCATAGGATTTTTCGTGTTCTTTCCATTGGTGGAGTCCTTTTTGGCTTATAATAAACACATCAATATAGTTTATTCAATCTTCCTAGGGATATACATGAGTAATCTAAAGTTCAACTTAGTTTGTTGTAATTTAAGTGTAGTTTTGGTTTTTCCTTTCTAAGACTTGAATTTCTATCTTAAAAATCTTCAAGTTGATGTATTTATATACCAAATAGTCAAAATAACATAAATATACTATTAGATTATTCTTGATGAATTTATAAGACAATTTTTAGAGTTAAAACAAAATGAACACTTGAACTTAATAGGATTCTTACCTTAGTTGAATGTTAGAATTAGCTCCTAATTCTTGATGGATATAATGATCTAAAGAGGAAGTTAAGAAGATGAGTCACTAAGAAAAAAACTAATCTAGCTAAACTAACATATATATATACATCTATTTGATTTTCTTACCTTATTGAGCCTAGATTCTAACTTGAATCTATGATAAACCAAGGCCATTCAACTTGGTTTTTGATGTTGTTGAAGGAAGGGATTTGGTGTCCTTAAAGAGTTTGATATTTAGATAAAAGATAGGAAGGAAAACAAGGGTTTTCTACTTGGTTTTAGAACTCTTCAAGGCTGTCCAAATGAGAGAAACACCAAGGAAAAAGGGTTGTTCGAATTTCCACTTGTAGCTAACTCAAACCTATATATATGTACTAATGTTAGGTTAGAGTAAGGATAGAAAAGAGGGCATTTTGGACTTGGAAAAATACAAATTCCAGCTGTTGTTCTCGGGTAGAAATTTCATGCGAATTTGAGGATAAATTTTGATGAATTTGTATGAAATTCGTGGCTGATTTCAAGGGGATTAATTGTGTTTGTTTGGTAGTTAATTAAGGTTATTTATGTGTGTAAAATAAGGGCTCAAGGTGCAAGAAAAATCGGGTCAAAATCGTGTGAAACAGAGGCCAAAAATCAACATTTCACTGCCGTTTTGCTTGTTGTTTTTCAATGTTGGTTTGCATGATTTTTTTAATCAAATTTCCTTTGTTGTTTTCTATCTAATAAATGGTGTTTGAGTGGACATTTGAAGGCTTAAGATTGGTCCCCTTTTGGTAAAAAATTTCAGCTCAACTAAGTCTATGAATTTTACAAAACCGGAGCTGGAATGTGTAAACCCCCAAAAATTTTCATAATTCATAGAAAATAATCCTAAAAGTGTAATATTAAAAATTGAAATCCAAAAATCGACTTAAGTTAAAACCAAATTCTAAATCAAGTCAAACACAAAAATTCTTAGTCTTGAGAAAACGAGAAATATAAATCCAACTATCTGTTAAATCAACATCCTACATCAATCAAATCACCTAACCATTTCCTAACATGCAAATCAAGACAATATATCTAAATAACGATAAAAAAAATCTTAAAACCCTCGATAAATTTCAGAATCAGAAATTTCAATTTTCACCAAAAGTCAAAATGAGTCAACTCATGACCCTAGACTCGGTTAAACGATCCCGAGAACTAAAAACTATTAAATTATCACAAATATACCATAGATGTCGAGCTAAAAATATAAAACGATCAAAACTCGAAAATTATATGATCTTACGAATAACTCAACAAAACCGGAAGTCAAATCGGAAACCCTAAAAAGTCAACAAAACCTATAACAAACCCCAGTATTTAAAGATCCGACAATCCCGCAATCTCAAACCCTAGAGAACGAAATTAAGTTAATGGCTTAAAATAGTTCGTAATAATATAGGGTAACATAAAAATATCATATTCGCGAATTTCGAGTGTCCTTCGAACTCAAACGGGATCAGTTCTCGAAAAGCGTGCCCCGGAGCTCGGAGCACTAAAAATATTTCTTTAACACCAAAAGACTCGTAATTAAATAAGGTTTTCAAAAATATCAGTTTTAGAATTTTTTGGTAGTTGAAAATAACAGATATAGCTCAATTACGCGTATTTTTATTGCTACCGGTATTTTATATGTCTAGTCTACTATTCATAGTACTATACCTACTATTCATTACTATTTCACTATCTCTACTTTTTCTTACACCTATTCTTACACCTATATACCTATTTCCTTACTTTTTATATTTCCAATACATCTTAAAATCATACCTTACATATTAATTATTTTCTTACAAAATTCACTCAAAAATCAACTCACTCCCCCTCTAATACATCATGGCCGACGCTACCCCCATCTTATTCCTCTCAATTATTTTTCTTTTTTAATTATTTTATTACATCTAAATTTCTACTCCAAATTCTATAAATACCCCATTCTTCCTTCATTCTTTCACACAATTCATTTCACTACCAAAACTCTCTCAAAATCTCTCCACAAATCTTCTCTTCAAGCATTCTCTCTACCAAAACTCTCTTAAACTAATTCCTTACAAAAATCATTCCTTATACATAAACTATCTACCACATATCACTACTCACGTAATACCCCTTTCATCTACCATCTTCATATCACATAAACCTTAGGTAAAAAAATTCTCATATTCACTTATCATGTTCATATAACTTAACATGAGTTTAGTGTATGTTTCTTAGACTCATGAGAGTTAAAGAAGCAACAATTTATTCATGTTTTATTTTTGTTCATGTTTCTACTCTTTTCTTTATGTTAATATTATGTTGTTATTGTTATTATTTGCTTCTAATCTAACTTATATAAAGTATTATATGTATATATATTTATTTAGAACATATAAGCTCATTTGTTATTTATTTACTTTCAAGTTATGCAATTTATTTATTTCATGCTTTTCCTTAAGACTAGTCTTTCTAGTCTTAGACTTGTCCATATCAAGTCAAAACAATCTTTTGTTTATTTTCTTTAATCTTTCGGGACTAGTCTATTCTTAGTCCCAGGATGCCTTGATGAAGCTAAGGCTCCAATACTTGACTAGGATACCTTGATGAAGCTAAGGTTCCCTATACTTGATATTTTATTTTCTTTTCTTGCTTATTAATTGTTTCTAGTATTTTCTTATGTTTTTATTATTTTATATGCTCATAATACTTACATCTACATAATGATATTGTCTCAACTAATTTGAAATAGGAATTTTACTTTACTAAAGGAACTTAAAACCAAATTTTCTATTATGTGATTTGTCACAAAATAATGAAGTTATTATCAACAACATAAAAATAAAGTAATACAAGTTTTCTTAAAGTTTTCTTAAATAACAAGATAGATTACCAAGGAAACATAAGAAATAAATATTTTCTTTGTATATTATGGTAACCTAAGTTTTAGTAGAATAAGTTGTTAATATTAAAAGTTTTTACAAAAAGCTTAAGATTTAAACTCTTTTAAACTCCATGACAAAACCAAGAAACAACTAGTTTTCAAAGTTAAAGATAAAATCAACCCATAAAGTAACAAACCCACTTAAGAAAATAATGATTTTCAAGTCCCTAAAGAAAAGACTTATTTCCAAAATAATATAAACAAGATAAGATTAGAAACAAATGATTTTACCAATAAAGATGATTCTTTTCGAAAGAAATAAAAAGCAAGTTTTAGAAAACAAAAACTTATATTTTAAATAATAGAGACAAGACTCAAGAACCATTCTAACATACAAATTCATAAAGAAGTTTTTCAACAACTTAATATACTTTTGATAAATTTGATTTTTTTAAGTAAAATTTATGAAAGACTAAGGTTAAAGGAAAAATTTACTTGTTTTGGAAAAAGAATGAAGAAAATAAAGTAAGAATATACTCATTTATAACAACCTAGGAAAATATAAAGTTTCTTCAAATACTTGAAAAGAAATTATCAAAGTTAAAGTTTTAACAACTCAAAATGAATTCTTTTATGAAATAAATTGTTGAGACACTACCATTAGAATTTTTGCATATAAAGTGAGCTTACCTATATACTCAAAGTATTTATCAAATATACATATATATATATATATATTGTTACAAAAGGATTTTCTTTAAAATGAAGTTGAGTTAGAAATGGATTTACAAAAATAATTCGTTTTAAATCTGTACCCATCGTTTTTGGAACCCAAATGACTTTTTTTGACAAATATAACCTTAGAAATTGATAGATCTTTTCGAATAGGTAGAAAACGGTATATTATATGCGAAATTTCGAGTTAAAATGAGCAAGTTATGGCCATTTTAAGTTGGAATTTCTTATACGATTTTACCGCGATTTTAAGAAAAGTTTAGAATATCCGAGAATAGAAATTTCATGAAAGACTTATCTTGGGTATTTCTATTGTCTAGATGACGAAGCATACGAGAATACTCTACACGAGGATTACTACAATTAGGAAGATTGCAAAATGAACGAGTGAGTTATTCCTCTTAATTTTGTTACCTCACTTGTGCTTGTAAAATAATGCATTAGCATACTAAAAAAGATACAAATGGATATACATGTGGGGAATTTGGATTATGAGTATATGTGATTCTATGTTTATGCGTGAAATGAGAATTAAGAATACCGCAACTTCAAACTACTTATTTAATAATTTTGTTTACTTACTTGTATGACTGCTTATTGCTAAATTGATTGACCGCCCCCCTAATAAACCATAATAAAGTTTGGCTTAAGAAAAACGAAACACTCACGCATAGCATCCATCGAGTCACATCTCTTTCAGAAGGCTGCTACTCCTCGCGTAGAGTTGGATTGGCTAAGATAGTGCGTTGCCACTGGCCATGTGTCACGCCCCAACGGGCACCCTAAACATGACAGTCCGCCACACTCAATATTAAAGCTTAAGTATGACAACCTTAGTCATTCCCAAAAGCTTTTATATTAAGTGTAAGGCGTGCTTTCACAACTTTAGGGGACCATATATGGAAATTATGAAGTTTAAGAAGATATAAATAACACCTTAAGAAAAAAGGATTCATAATAATCCTTCAATCATATTAATGGTTTTACAAACTTAGGGACATTCCCTTGATTACTAATCTATTACATGAATACTTATACATCAATACTAATACTACACTTTATCTAAAATTTGTTTAAAAGAAAATACCTGCCCGCAGGGTCCCCGTAGCCTTAACCATAAGTAAAGAAACTGCAAAAGATATCTATTGGGGTATAAGCTAATAGGCTTAGTGAGAACTATTTCCATAAATAATTTCTTGTAACAAGATTTCAAACAAGTTGATTAAACAAGCAAATGTAATGCAACAAACACGTGGGCAAACAAGCATATAGTTTTCCGGGAACTATATGTTGAATGGATTTGCCCCCTCCATTCGGGGTTTGGTGATACATAACCCTAATTCAAGTAGTTTTAGTAAAAAAGTTTTCATGCTCGCAAGCACTCATCGCCAAGCATTCCGAATCTACTTGATTGACCTGCTTTCGGATCTTCCGCCAAGCATTTCCCATAAGCCGCCAAGCAATCGCTTTTGGATCAACCGCCAAGTGTTGCTTTCGATATGAGCTTACTATCCTTCTCACCCAAGGATAATAACCCAAAATGTAATGTGACTCACTTCATGGTATGCATGAATTCATTTTCTTATAATATCATAGCATAATTATTTTTGAGTTTAAGGCGATTAAAGAATTTCATACAAATCAAATGTTATACTAAATCAAACATTTAAAACAATTGCGGCTCGGATATTCTTAAAATTCTTTCAAAGAATTATTTTACATATATATCAATTTATCTTTTTCTAATTCTAATGCAACTAATTTACAAGCACAACAAGTATAGCATTTAATGGAAATAAACTCATGATGCCATGATGACTATTCCTCTAGGTGGATGAGTCATTCACACACTCCACTTAGTCGTAATAATCCTCAGGATAAAGGAATCCTTCCTCGGGGTCACCTAGCCAAAGAAAATACCCACGATGAGTATTCTTTGATGTTTTTCTTGAATTTTGACAAACAATGTCAAAAGAACGTTTAAAGTTCGTATAGAGGAATGTTCCAACTTAAAATGGCCATAACTTGGTCATTTTAACTCGGAATCGTTCATATAATATACCGATTTCTACCTACTCAAAAAGATCTACCCATTTCCAAAATTATTTCAACAAACAAAGCCATATAGGCTCCGAAACAGTGGTGACAAAATGCACCACGAATTTTCCAACACAAAACAACTTTTGTTCAAGAAATCAAAATTTGCTTGATAAATACTTAGTTATCTATATAGTTGAAAAATTCTTTTTTTATGACTACTTAGCTCATATTCATTCATGTTCAAATGTTTTGTTTTCCATTTATTTTACTTAAGTAAAACCATGTCGGTTTTTTGAGTTGTTTTAGGAAAATAAGAACTTCATGTTTGTAAACTTTTTGTTTCTTTTTTATTTCACAAAAAGCTTCATATTGGCTTATGTATATAAATCCAAGTAACTTTTTAAAAATGAATTTTTCTTCCTTCTAAGTTTTCTACACTAATGCTATCTTAGAGTTTTTAGAAAATGCCCTATTATCCCTATTCACTTTTCTTTGTACAAATTCCTTTGTCTATTTGTTTGCAAAAATCTTTATTTGAAAATTTCGCATTCTTCTCTAAAAATCATTCATGCATAAAAAAAAAAAAAATAATTATTTCCTTGATGAAAAGTGGAAAATATGTGACTTAAGAAACTTTTTATAGAAAAGTAGTTTCTAAAATTTTAGTGGTTTCTTCTTGTAACTTGAAAAGATATAACTTTATTTTTGTTTTCCAAACCATAGATTTCCTCCTTTACATAAACTTGTTCTAATGTGTTAAAATCTCCTTTTGTCAATTTATTTTTAGAACTTGAACTTTGGACAACAATTTAAATGAACACGAACTTATGAGAAAATATTAGCAAGTAAAATAACATAGTAATAAAGTCAAGTATTGGAGTCTTAGCTTTTTCAAGGCTCCGGGACTAAAAAGTAGACTAGTCCCAAAATAAAATAAAATGAAAGAAAGAAAAACTTGTTTTGACTTGATGAGGACAAGTCTAAGACTAGAGACTAGTCTTATCTTAACAAGGAATAAAATAAATAAATTGCAATGAAATAAATAAATAAATTACTTTGCATGAAATAAATAAATTGCAAGTGACCTTATGCTCTAAAGAATATGTATATATATATATATAGATAATAATATATTAACAATAATAAAACAACATAAACATAAATGGATTGGCATGAACAAGAACAATACATCAATATAATGTAGTTTCCATAACTTGTAGTCTTTGGAAACTCACACTACGGTCATGTAAAGTTACATGACATGAAGAAGAAGAAAGAAATATGAAGTGGTTACCTAAAGAAGGCTTTGGTATGGTTATGTGGTTATGAGTTTTGGTTTGTTGGTAGAAGTTGTTGTAGAATTATTTTGAGAGAGTTTTGGGATGGTATTTTGAGAGGAAATTTTGGGAGAGTTTTTGTATGAATTTGTGGGTAGTGAATGTTTGAAAGAAGTGAAAGAGGAGGGGGGTATTTATAGGAAAATGTGGAGTGATTTTGTGTGATTAAAATAAAGAAAAATTGAAACAAAATTGAGGAGATGATGAGGAGGGGGGGGGGGGGGGGGGGGG
>JAMXBD010004687.1:0-47867 GCA_024138025.1 Combretum micranthum | reverse complement strand
GTTTGAGCAAATGCCCATTCACCTTGAAAGTCCATTTATCATCAGTTTTCATTCTCTGCACCATAGGGAAAACTTTGACATTTCAAATGGTCATGACCATCTTGATCTCAACTTTCATGGAAACAATTCAAACAAGAGTTATAAAGTAAAACTTTTGTCCAAGCAAAAACTCCCTTTGATAATGTTTTGTCATGCCATTTCTTTTGCACGTTCCATGTAAATACGAGAATTCTCATAAGCTTCATTCCTCCATTCATCCAATTGATTCAATTGAAGCAATCTTTCTCACCTGCAGCTTTTTCATCAAAATTAAGGAATTAATGGCCCAATACGCCTTGTGCTGAAGTTCTACAGGACATGATTACTAAAAACATCTCAATGGGGACATTCCAATATGGGTTTGAAAGCAGTTCTATAAGCCCATAATGCATCGTCCTAGTTTAAAGACAATCTTTTCTAAATGCATTAACAGTTTTTCCAAAATTCTTTTTATCTCTCTAATTGGATACCTCAACTTGTCCACTTGTTTGTGGATGATAGGGGGTAGCAATTTGTGTGTTACACCATATATTTGACAAAAGTTTTAAATTGCTTGTTACAAAATGTGATCCCCCATCACTAATGATAGCTCTAGGCACCCGAAATCTAGTAAAAATATTCTTTTTCCAAAATTTCAAAACTACTCGGCATCATTTGTTTGTAAAGCAATATCTTCCACCTATTTAGAAACATAATCGACTGCTATAAGTATATATTTGTTTGAAAAAGATGAGGGAAAATGACCCATGAATTCAATTTCCTCACACATCAAAAAGATCAATTACCAAGATATTATTTTGTGGTAAGTCATGTTTCTTGAAATATTACCAATTCTTTGACATTGAGCAGAAGACAATAAATATTTCCTGCAATCACGAAACAAATTAGGCCAATAAAATCCAGATGATAAGACCTTAGCTACAGTCCTTTGAAACCAAATGACCTCCTGCTTCTTTTGAATGACAATGCTCAATAATGTTAAGTTGTTCAGATTCAGGTACACAACATCTAATTACTTGGTCAGCACATTTTTTAACAAATAGGGTTCAATCCTAGTAACTTTTCACATAATGCAAAACTTTTTCTTTTGTTGATAAGATAAACCATATATGGAATGATTTTGCTAACAAGTAATTGACATATCAGCATACCAAGGCAAACTTAGCATGTCTACTACATGCAATTGTTCATCAGGAAACTTTTCATTGATAGGAATATCTAAACTATCAGATTCTAGTCTAGATAAATGATAGCAATCACATTCTCAGTTTCCTTCTTATCCTTAATCTTAAGATCAAATTCTTGCAGCAACAATATCGATCTAATCAACCTTGGCTTTGCATCAGCTTTAGCAAACAAGTATTTCAAAGCAGCATGATCAGTATATACTATGACTTTAGATCCTATCAGATAAGGCCTAACTTGTCACAAGCAAATATAACGGCAAGAAGTTCCTTCTCAGTTGTGGCATAGTTTCTTTGAGCCTCATTCAAAGTCCGACTAGCATAGTATATAACATAAAAAACAACTTACCTCTTCTCTAACCAATACTGCTCCTACAGCAAAGTCACTAGCATCGCACATAAGTTCAAAAGGCAGCTCCCAATCTAGTGCAATAATCACTGGGTAGATGTGAGCTTTTCCTTTAATAAGTTAAGCCTGCAAACAATTGTCATCAAAATTAAACATTGTATCTTTCTCAAGAAGATTGCAAAGGGGTTCAGAAATTTTAGAGAAGTCTTTAATAAATCTCCTATAAAAACCTGCATGTCAAAAAGCTTCTAACTCCCTTAACATGGTGGGTGGTGGGCAATTTCTCTATGATCTCAATTTTGGCCCTATCAACTTCAATTCCTCTCACTAAAACTTCATGGCCCAAAACAATCCCTTCTCTTACCATGAAATGACATTTTTCCCAGTTTAAAATCAAATTTGTGTCTTGCATCTTTGAAGACACACAAGCTAAGTTTTCCAAACATGCTTCAAAAGAATTTCCAAAAATAGAAAAATCATCTATAAAAATTTCAATAAAATTTTCAAGCATGTCAGAAAAAATTAGCCATTATACACCTTTGAAAAGTAGCAGGTGCATTGCAAAGACCAAAGGGCATCCTCCTAAAAGCAAAAGTGCCATAGGGATAAGTAAAAGTGGTTTTTTATTGGTCATCAGGAGCTATAGAAATTTGATTATAACCAGAATAACAATCTAAAAAACAATAATAATCATGCCTTGCAAGTTTTTCTAACATCTGAATAATGAAAGGAAGGGGAAAGTGATCTTTTCTGGTGGCATCATTTAACTTTCTATAATCAATGAAAACTCTCCACCTAGTTACAGTACGAGTAGGAATCAAGTGATTTTGTTCATTTTTCACTATAGTCATACCACCTTTCTTTGGTACAACTTGAACTAGACTAACCCACTTACTATCAGAGATAGAATAGATAATACCTGCATCAATAGTTTCAGAACTTCCTTTTTTACTACCTCCTTAAGTGTTGGGTTAAGTCTCCTCTGTGGTTGAACTGTAGGTTTAGTACTCAGCTTCCATCAAAATTTTGTGAGTGCAAATTATAGGGCTAATTCCCTTAATATCAGCAATAGTCCAACCAATTGCTTCTTTATGCTTCCTTCTATCAAATAAGATGAAACAATTATTAGCAAAGTATCTCCAGTTCCTAAAAAAGCATATTTTAAATGTAAGGAAGGGGTTTTAAGCTCAAGATTTGATGGTTGTATCAATGAAGGTACTGGCTTGCTTTCACTAGTGCCTAGCTCCTCATAATATCTTCCTTTGATTTGGTGCACTTTCTCAACTTCTTCCTCTTGCTCATCATCACTCCATTCATCCAGATTTCTTAAAACAGATTCCATAGTTTATACACCTACAGTCTCTTCAACAGACATAGAAATAAACTCATCAATAATATCAATAGTATAACAGGAACCTTTATCAAATCTTTTCATTGCATCATAAACATTAAAGGTTACCTGATCATTTTCTAGCCTTAGAGTGAGTTTACCTTGTTCCACATCAATTAATGCTTTACCGATTGCAAGGAATGGTCTGCCAAGAATCATTGGGACTTCACGATCCTCATCCATTTCCAAGACTATAAAGTCTACAAGAAATATGAACTTGTCAACCTTTACCAAAACATTTTCAACAATACCACGTGGGTATTTGACACTTCTATCTGCAAGTTGCAAAGTGACATGAGTCTCTTTGCATGCTTCAAGTCCTAATTTCCTGAAAATGGAAAGCATAAGATTAAATACATGCACCAGAATAAATAAGTACTTTATCAAAATGATATTTTCTTATAGTGCAAAGAACAGTAAAAACTCCCTGATCTCTTTATTTGGTAGGCAAGTGAGGTAGACTTTTCTGCAAAATCATGGAGCATTCTCCTGTAAGCATCACTGGTTCATTTCCATCAATCCTTCTCTTCTTAGTAAGCAATTCCTGATAAATTTTGCATATGAAGGCATTTTTTGAATCACTTTAAGAATGGAATATTGATTTGCAACTTCTTGAAAACATCAGAAATTTTGAAAATTGCTCATCCAATTTTTGTTGCTTCAATCTTCTTGGAAAAAGGATAGGTGGAGCATAGTCTTACTTCAGGTGATTTTTTTGCACAGGTTCCTCCATCTTTTGTTTTCCTTTTGTCTTTGACTGGAATCTCTTAGTTTCTTGAACTTTTGACTCAGCGGTCTCAACTTCTTTGCCACTTCCAAAATTATAGCTCACGGTTTTAGGATTTTCCTCAGTATTGCTGGTAGAAGAACCAGATGGTCTATACCAATTTGCTGAGCAAGTTGATGGAATTTTCCTGAAGATCTTAAATAATCGCATGCTGATTGTTGAGTGTGGTTTGAGTAGTTTGAATGAAAGTTTTCAACAACTCATCAGTTTGAAATTTGATTTTGCTGAGGTGGAGGCTGAGTATTTCTTATGGGACCTTGTCTTTGAAATCCAAGTGGGGGCTTGAAAACATTTGCATCATTCTTGTAGGAAAGATTTGGATGATTACGCCTTCTGATTATAAGTATTTGAATATGGTCCATAATTAACCCTTCCAAAATTTCCAACATAGTTAGTTGCTCTCCCTCTGATGATCGGTATTACCATGAGGACAATCATAAACTGGAGTGGTCCTAAGCATAACTCACAAGTAACAAACCTGATTAGAATTTAAAGAACTAGATGCTACAAGTTTACTTACTTGTATAGTTAAAGCTAAAACTTGAGCAGTGAGCTGTTGCATGGATTCACTATCTTGAACAGATTCCACCTTTGATCTTATTCTTTCACAACTCCAGTTGTGAGCACTAGAAACTAATTCTTCAATTAATGCACTAGCTTCATCATATGTTTTTTTCCCATGAGTGATCCTCCGATGTAGCATCTACCAATGACCTTAAAGTCTCATCTAGACTAAGGTAAATTTTCAATCAAGAGATTATCCGAAGTCCATGATGTGGGTATTTCCTAACTGCTTCTTGAATCTTTCCCAAGCTTCATATAATGATTCTCCAGGAAATTTTGTGAAGTTGGTGATCTCATTTCTAGTCTGCAGTTCTGGCAGGAGGAAAAAATCTCTTCAAAATTTTGTTGTCAAATCTGCCCATGAAGTAATGGATTCAGGTGGTTGAAAGTTGAACCATGCCAATGCTTTATCCCTTAAAGAGAAAGGAAAAAGTTGCATTCTAATGGCCTCATCTGTTACGCCATTAAGCTTGACAGTATTGCAATATTGGAGGAATTTGACAATGTGTTCATCCGATGTTTCATTTGGATATCCTCCAAATTGATGTGATTCAACCATCTGAATCAATGCTGGTTTTAGCTCAAAATTGTTGGCTTGTACTGCAGGTCTTCTCACAGCAAGACCTTGAACAGTAGGGACTGTATAATCCCGAAGTGCTCTAACAGATGTAGCTTGAATTTGATTGTTGTTTTGATCATTGTTTCCATCATTGTTTCTTGGTTCGTTTTCTGCCATTTCTTCTTGTCTTCTGTTTTCTCTTCTTTGTTGATGCAAGTTTCGTTCTATTTCAGGATCAATTGGTAGAATTTTCCTACTTTTATTCCTATACATGTAACCTGCAAAAAAAAAAAATAATCAATTCTTGGAAAAACCCTAAACTACTAGTAAAAGTAATCTAATATTAATTTTGGTCCTCAGCAACGGCGCCAAAAACTTGATTTGATTAGAATGTGTGTAAAATTCAGATACTACCAGCAAGTGTACTGGGTATTAATTAAGTAATTAGAAGTGAGTTGAGTATCGTTCCCACAAGGACTAAATTAACTACTATTGAATTAGTTTATACTAATATTTAGGCAATCAAAATTTATCAATTAACTAACTATTCTATATATATGAATGCAATGAGATTGTGAGAAGTTATAAGATGAATGTGGGAAGGAACAAATCCATCCTAATCTTTACTAATCATGTTGAATTATATTATATGAACAATTAGGATTATGGATATTGTAAGAAATTGTAAAGACCTAAAACTATCAAGTTTTAGTGAACCATAAAATAATCTATTAGCTTCCCTATACAAATTATCAATGGAATCTAATTCACAATTATAAATCTTCCATTCTATAATTGTCTGATATACTAAATTAACTTCTCCTAATTCCTTAGTGAGAAATTAAAATAAAATATTGCATGAAGTACATGGAACAATTTCAAAATTAATATTAAACTTAATTGTTTCCACAATTGTTGTTTAATCTCAATTCATGAATTCCTATGAATCCTAATTCTTTTTCCAAATCATCAGAATTCTTATAAATTCAATTTCAATCAGAAATAAAATAGATAATTAGGATTCAATACAAATATTCCATAATTCTAACAATCCTATAATATAAATTCAAGAATCATTTTAGCAAAATTAGGATTTCATCACTTCCCACAAAGAAAAGTTTAGCTACCTATGGATGATGATTCAATAATTAAATAAGAATATGAAATTGATAACATTATGAACAAATAATTCAGATAAATGAATTGCATACGAAAGAGATTAGATATCACCAATTCAAATATCGCAATCTTCAATTAGAATTCTTGAAAGCTCAAATTCTCTCACAAATCTCTATGAAAATGCTAAGACTATTTGTATACTAAAGTACTCTCTATTTTTTTTTTTTTTTTTTTTTTGCTTGTGTTTGTTGCTTCTTGCTTCTTCAACTAGAGGAGGGAGATCCTTATTTATAGGAAAAATTTCGTGCAAAACAATTAATGGAAAATTGCAGTTTCACTTCGTGCGCCGTAGTTACAGATCCTATGCCGGCGGCTTACAAACGGCGTAAAGGCTTCTTTATCTTTGCACAGGCAGTGCACTGGCAGCTTTCATCATCGATTACAAGTGTAGGTCACTTCTACGCCGGCGACTTAGATATAGATCTAGCCGGCGTATGTAATGAGAAATGAAAGGTTGGACCAATTTATAACGAAAGCCATCCCAAAGCCGGCGGCTTTGATGCTGGCTTGGACACTCCATCATATTTGGTCTTTTCAATTGCCTCCAAGCATGTGTTGTCTACTTGTCGCTTCTGATCTTGATCTACGTTGCCTCAACGTCGACGGCTTAATAGCCGGCGTAGGTTGTAACTCCTTTTACGCTGGCATCGTTTGAGTTCTGAGCTGCCGGCATTCAATGTACGCTGACCTATTCATCTTCTACGCCGGCGGCTTTCAGGTGGCGTATATTTGGTTGAGTCAATCCTTGCAAAGCTGGCAGTATAGGTAGCGGCCTTGAATGTAAGCTGTAAACCCCCAAAAATTTCCATAACTCTTAGAAAATAATCCTAGAAGTCTAAATATCAAAATTTAAATCCCGAGAATCGATCCAAGATAAAAACCAAATTCTAGACCTAGTCAAAACACCCGAAACGAAACCCTAAAAATCGAATCAAGTTAAAACTTAATTAAAAACGAGTTTTCCCAATCTTGAGAAAATGAGAACCCTTGAAACATAATATAAAAGTCCAACTAACGGTTTAATCGACTTCCGTACACCAATCAAATCATCTACCCAATTCCTAAAACGCAAATCAAAACGATAGATCCAAATACCGCTTAACAAAGAAATAATAAAATCTTAAATCCTTCGGTAAAATTTTAGAATCATAATTTTCAATTCTCACCAAAAGTCAGACTAAGTCAACTCATAACCCTAGGCTCGGTTAAACGATCCCGAGAACTAAAAACTATTAAATAATCACAAATAAAGTAAGATAAAACATAGATGTCGAGCTAAAATATAAAACGATCAAAACTCAAAAATTGTACAATCTTACGAATATCTCGACGAAACCAAAAGTCAAACTGGAACCCTAAAACCATCAAAGCCTATAACGAACCCTAGTATTAAAGATCCGGGAATTCCGCATTTTCAAAACCTAGAAAACGAAATTAAGCCAATAGCTTAAAATAGTTCGTAATAATATAGGGTAATATAAAAATATCATATTCGCGAATTTCGAGTATCTTTCGGACTCAAACGGGATCAGTTCTCGAAAAGCATGTCCAGGAGCTCGGAATATTAAAAATATTCCGTTTATACCAATAGACTCGTAAAAATATAAGGATTCCAAAAAACGTTAGTTTCAAAAATTTTCGGTAGCTAAAAATTACAGATATCACATTATTACGCGTATTTTTACTACCGGTACTTTAATTGTCTAGTCTACTATTCATACTACTTTTCTACTATTCATTGCTATTTCATTATCTCTACTTTTTCTTACACCTATTTCTTACATCTATATACCTATTTTCTTACTTTTTATATTTCCAACACAACTTTAATCACATCAAATTTTATACATTACTTCTTTTATTACAAAACAAATTAAAATAAATCAAGTTCCCTTCTCACAAGGACCAAAACTGGCTCCTCCCCCTCTCCATCAATCTCTATTTTATTTCTTTTTTAATTTATTTTATTACATCAAAAATTCACTCCAAAAATTCTATAAATACCCCCTTTCTCTTTCTTTCTTTCACACAATTCATTCTACTACCAAAACTCTCTCAAATTCACTACACAAACTCTCTCCATAAACTTTTCCTCTATCAAAACTCTCTTTCACCAAATACTCACAAGAATTTCCCTTTATACAATACAAACTAACCATTTCTCCAACCACATAACCATACATTCACTACCATCTTTATACCACAAAAATACATTAGGTAAAAATTTCTTTTAACCATTTATTTATCCATGTCATGTAACTTAGCATGACTATGGTGTTGTTTTGAAACTCATATGAGTAGTAAAAGCAACAACATGTTCATGTTTTGTTCTTGTACATAAGCTTTCTATTTTATTATGTTGTTATTATTGTTATTATTTGCTTCTAATCTAACTTATATTATGTATACTATGTATATATATTTATTTAGAGCATATAAGCTCATTTATTATTTATTTACTTTCAAGTTATACAATTTATTTATATCATGTTATTATTAAGACTAGTCTTTTTAGTCTTATACTTGTCCATATCAAGTCAAAACAATCTTTTATTTATTTTCTTTAATCTTTCGGGACTAGTCGGTTCTTAGTCCCGGGATGCCTTGATAAAGCTAAGGCTCGAAACTTGACCGGGATACTTGATGAAGCTAAGGTTCCAATACTTGATTTTTATTTTCTTGCTCATTATTTATTTCTAGTATTTTCTTATGTTCTTATTACTTTATGCTCATGATACTTGCATCTACATAATGTTAATGTCTCAACTAATCTAAAAATTGAATTTTACTTTAATGAACTCAAAGCTAAATTTTCGATTATATCACAAAATCATGAAGTTATATACAACAACATAGAAATAGAGTTTCTCAACGTTTCTTAAATAACAAAGATAGATTACCAAGGAAACATAAGAAATAAATATTTTCTTTGTATATATATTAACCTAAGCTTTAGTAAAAAAATTTATAATATTAAAAGTTTTTACAAAAAGCCTAAGATTTAAACTCTTTTAAACTTCATAATAAAACTAAGAAAACAAACTAGTTTTCAAAGTTAAGATAAAAATCAATCCATAATGTTATAACCCACATAAGAAGTCCCTACAGAAAATACTTATTTTCCAAATAATATAAACAAGATAAGGTTAGAAACAAACGATTTTACCAATAAAGATGATTCTTTTCGAAAGAAATAAAAGAACAAGTTTTAGAAAACAAAACTTATACTTTAAATAATATCCTAACATATAAATTCATAAAGAGGTTTTTCAACAACTTAATATACTTTTGATAAATTTGATTTTTAGTAAAATTTATGAAAGACTAAGATTAAAGGAAAAATTTACTTGTTTTGGAAAAAGAATGAAGAAAATAAAGTAAGAATATACTCATTTATAATAAACTAAGAAAATATAAAGTTTCTTCAAATACTTGAAAAGAAATTATCAATGTTAAAGTTTTAACAACTCAAATTGAATTGTTTTATGAAATAAATTGTTGAGACACTACCATTATAATTTTTGCATATAAAGTGAGCTTACTTATATACTCAAAGTATTTATCAAATATACATATATATATTGTTACAAAAGGATTTTCTTTAAAATAAAGTCGAGTTAGAAATGGATTTGTAAAAGTTTAAAAATAATTCGTTTTAAATCTGTACCCAATGTTTTCGGAACCCAAATGACTCTATATGACAAAGATAACCATAGAAATGGATAGATATTTTCGAATAGGTAGAAAACGGTATATTATATACGAAATTTCGAGTTAAAATGAGCAAGTTATGGCCATTTTAAGTTGGAATTTCCTCTTATACGATTTTACCGAGATTTTAAGAAAAGATTAGAATTTCCAAGAATAGAAATTTCATGAAAGACTTATCCCGGTTATTTCTTTTGTCTAGGTGATGAAAGATACGAGATTACCCTACCCGAGGATTACTACGACTAAGAAGATCGCGAAATAGACGAGTGAGTTATTCCTCCTAATTTCGTTACCTTGCTTGTGCTTGTAAAGTAGTAGCATTAGTATACTAAGAAAAGATAAAAATGGATATATTTGGGGATTCGGGATTATGTGTATATATACGATTCTATGTTTATGCGTGGAATGAGAATTAAGAATATCGCAACTTCGATCTGCTTGTTTAAATAATTTTGTTTACTTACTTGTATGATTGATTATTGTTTGCTAAATTGATTGATCGCCCCTAATAAACCTTAATAAAGTTTGGCTTAAGAAAAATAAAACGCTCAAGCATAACATTCATCGAGTCACATCTTTTCGGAAGGCTGCTACTCCTACGCGTAGAGTTGGATTGGCTGTGATCGTGTGGTGCCACGGGCCATGTTCCTTCTTGGAGAATCCAAATCACTCGGGGAAAGCAACTCTAGATTCGGAGCCGAGCTAACCGAACGCTGTGGGTGAGGACTTGGGGACTAGCAGTAGAAGGTCGAGGACCTTCAACCCCGATTCCCTAACCTTTGATACGGAAGGGTAAATCCGTTCTATATATGGTTTCCGGATAACCATATATATTTGCGTAATCATGTGATTGTTGCATTGTATACATAGCATATGTGTGATAATATAAATAAACTTGTTTGAAAATATGGTGCGAATGAAAAGGAATATCTCACTAAGCTAGTTGTAGCTTATACCCCTATAGATTTTATTGAAACAGGTATACCCGTGGCTTAAATTGAGGATCATGATATTAAGGAAGTCATGGAAGGATGATTAAGCTTTTATGAAGGAAATGAGATCATAAGATGAAGTAATGTTGTAAGGTTCTTTATAAGTAATGACCTATATGATTAGTGATGTATATTTATTTGAAGAGGGATATGCCCTAAAGAATTGAATGTAATATGTATGTTTTATGATAATTATTCTCTTTGCCTTGTTACTTATTTATTATCAATATAAATTACGCTATTCTGATGCATCCCTTTGGTTGTGATGTACGCCTTATACATGATATGGAAGCCTTTGCATGACTAAGGTAGTCATTCCTAGGCTTTAGTATTATACAGCGGACTGCCATGTTTAGGGTACCTTTCGGGGCGTGACATAAGCCGTCTCAATGCCAGCGGCTTTGAAATCAGAAATGCGGCGTATCCTTGAATTTTTCCAATTTTCATTCCTAAGTTTCTTGTTTTGATTTCTTTGTCCAAATTAAACCTAAAACATGAATTTTAATCAAAACAAGTATCCATTCTAGCTATTTTGAACATTAACAAGTTGTATATAATATGATCTTATCAAGAAGCCGATCTCAAACCCTTACCATAGCAATAGCACCTGAAGGAGGATATCAAGAAGAACAAGAGACAACAAACGACACCACTCAAGGAGAAAGGACTTCCATGCATGAAGAAGTATGGCCGTCTCAGGCAGAAATCACCTCAAGGTATAGAGGAAAAAGGATGTCCGTAAGTCAGTATTTACGATAGTTTGTCAAAAAGCATAGAGGATCCACTAGTCGAAGCATGAACCCAGCGCCATCCAGAGAGGAAGATTGAAGAAGGAAGAAGTGAAGGAAGATGAGCACAATCCAACAAGTTCAACCAAGCCTTTTCCTAGGAGTTGAATAGGCATATCTTTGTTATAATGCATGAATGTTCTTATTTTTAATGACGTGTTTTAAGAGTTTCCTATTTTGAACAATCATCTTTTGTTGAGAATGGTTCTAAATTATGTAAGGGATATCACCCTCTTTTGTTTCAATACAAGGTATTCTATGTTTGATTTCATGATTTTTGGATTTAATTGCCTTGAATATTTTCTATGCAAATTACGATATTTTCGATCTCTTTCCAAAAATTTAAGAAGTCTAAAACTAGAGTAATTAATAGACGAGGTAGGAGAGGTAGAAGACGTGAACGACGCTCCTCTAATAATGTTCCAACTGAACAAGAGAATCCCCCATCAGGACAATAAGCAGCACCACTAAATCCCCCACAAAACCAACAAGGTGATGTTTGGGCTGCAATTAATCAACTAGCTGGTTTAGTCAACAACTTCATGCAGCATGCACAAAACATGCCACTCCGGCTACCAATGCACCTGAAGCGACAGTTGAGGCACCTGCACCACCAAAAGCCGAGTCTCAAACTGTTCCTTTACCAGCACCATCGCCGCCTCGACCTTACCGAAGTTCCCTACCAGACTTCATCAAGAGCAGTAGATATTTTGATGGGAGTTTTGGAAAGCCAGATGAAGCGAAGGACTAGCTATCACAAATTGAGAGATCGTTTGCTGAATATGAAGTACCCCATCATCTTTGCTTGGATTATGGCACATATATGTTAAGGTTCAACGCCAGAATATGGTGGGAATCAAAAAGTAGGGAATTGCTACCACTGGTGACCTGGGCGACCTTCTAAAGAGAATTCCTGGAAAATTACTTTCCTTGAAGTTTAAGGGTACAATATAGTGGAGATTTCCTTCACATATCTCAGAAAGGAAGGACGGTGGAACAATACGAAACGGAGTTCAGTCGTCTACTTCAATATGCACCAAAATCCTTCAGGCACAGTGAAGAATTGAAGAGACAAGTCTTCTTGAGTGGCCTAGACGAAGATTTGAGGATGCGTCTGGAGGAGTTGGATCTAAGGACGCTCTGTGAGTTGGTTGAAAGGGCTCGTACTATAGAGGGAGCCAAAAAGAGGAAAATCAAAGCACCTGAGAAGCGAACCTTTGTGTTCGGAAAGAGGGCTCAAGATAGCTACAACCCCAGCTTCTAGAACAAGAAGTTTAAACCCTTTAACAGTTACAGAGGAAGTGCTAGTGGTAATAAGGAAGCATCCGAGATCAAAGTGATATGCTAGAAATGTAAGAAGGAGCACTATTTGAAGAGGTGCCCTTTGCTTCAACACAAATGCTATTTTTGTGGAGACCCTAGCCACAAGATCGGTGACTGCCCGAAGAAGGCTTCCACCGTTTGCTTTATATGTAAGCAAACTGGGCACTTTGCCAATGAATGCCCACAGAGAAAGAATGTCCCAGCCAGACCGTTTGGTTCAATGGGAGGAGCTACATTGGCGAAGAATGGAAATGGAGGGAACAAATCGAGCCGTTCTGGAGCAGCTGTCCACGAAATGAGGATATACAACCTGGAAGGATAGTGGGTATGTGAAGAGTCGGATGATGAAGGAGCGGAGTTAGCAGCCATGAATGGAGATTGTGGCCCAGATTTTGGACTGGTGACAGGTTAGAATAAAAAATCCTCTACCTTTGATGCAAGTTATTAAGTATCCTGCGTTCAAACCTTATGCTAGAAGTATAAAGTTTTATACCGCAAAAAACTTAAGTATACCAGCTTCATGATTAGTATAAAATTCGAGTGCAGGACATATACGCATAGCTACTCAAACTGCTTATGCTTTGTTCGACACAGAAGCTACGCATTCCTTTATCATCGTTAGCCTGGCTAAACAAACTGGTTTATCCATAGATACTATCGCTATCGGTTTCCGAGTTAAGACTCCCACCGAAAGCATAGTAACAACTAAGGAAGTGCTTAAGGATTGTCCATGGAGATACAAAGAAGTTACTCTAAATGTGACCTGATAATCTTGGAAATGAGCAAGTACGAAGTAATCTTAGGAATGAGTTGGTTAACATCCGTTAAAGCCCTAGTAGATTGTAGACGCAAAGAGGTGTAGTTTAAGGATCAAGATTGTGAAATAGTGTTCAGGGAGAATCCACGGTGAAGTTGAACTCATTTGAGTTAATGGATGATGAAGAGATCAACTTAAGTAACATGGACAAAGAAGAAAAGGAGAAACCTGAGTTAGAATCCATACAAGTGGTTAAGGAATTTCTAGATGTGTTTCCTGATGGATTACCTGGATTAGCACCCAAGAGGGAAATCGATTTCAAAATCGACTTATTAGTAAACACAGAGCCAATATCAAAGGCACCCTACCGGATGGCACCAGTAGAGCTTAAGGAGCTAAAGACTCAGTTGTAAGTCTTGTTAGATCAAGGTTTTATCTGACCAAGTGTATCGCCCTGGGGAGCACCAGTGTTATTTGTAAAGAAGAAGGATAGTTCCATGCGCTTATGCATCGATTATCGGGAACTCAACAAAGCCACCATCAAGAACAAGTATCCACTCCTATGGATAGATGACCTTTTTGATCAGCTTCAAAGAGCTAACGTCTTTTCAAGAATTAACCTAAGATCAGGATATCATCAGTTGAGAATAAAATCTGAGGATGTACCTAAGACAGCTTTCAGAACTCTCTACAGACATTACGAGTTTCTAGTAATGCCCTTTGGATTAACTAACGCACCAGCAGCTTTCATGGATCTCATGAATTGAGTATATAAGCCCCTATTGGATAAGTGCGTGATAGTCTTCATCGACGATATTCTAATCTACTCCAAGACACGAGAGCAACATGAGGAACACTTAAGAATGGCATTACAGACCTTATGTGAGCATAAGTTGTACGCCAAGCTGTCTAAGTGTGACTTCTTGTTGGATCGGATATCCTTCCTAGGACATGTCATATCTGGAGAAGGAATATCGGTAGACCCTAAAAAGATCAAGGTAGTGATAGATTGGAAGCAACCTAAGACTGTGACTGAAGTGAGAAGTTTTCTCGGATTGGCTGGATATTATAGAAAGTTTGTAAAGAATTTTTTCTATCGCTAAACCCCTCACACAGTTAACTCAGAAAGATGAGAAGTTCATTTGGACAGATAAGAGAGAATAAGGTTTTCAAGAGTTTAAGAAAAGACTTGTATCTGTCCCAATCTTAATTCTACCAGATCCCGAGAAACCATATACGGTACACAGTGATGCCTCCAGAAATGGTCTTGGATGCGTATTAATGCATGAAGGAAAGGTGATCGCTTATGCATCACGACAGCTTAGGCCTCATGAACAGAATTATTCCACTCATGATCTGGAGTTAGCTGCCGTTGTGTTCGCACTTACGTTATGGTAACATTACTTGTATGGATAAAGATACGAAATCTACACCGACCATAAGAGCCTCAAGTATCTATTTACGTAGAAGGAGTTGAATATGCAGCAACGGAGATAGTTGGAGCTCATCAAAGATTATGACCTTGGGATAAATTACTGTCTAGGGAGAGTGAACGCAGTTGCAGATGCCCTGATCAGAAAGAATTATGGAGAAGTAGCTACCTTGCTCACGGATAAGAAGGAGCTAATAAAGGAATTTGAAAGAATGAGTATCGAATTCATAGGGCAAAGTGTGGAAGTGGAAATCGCCAGCCTTGTCATGGAACCCACTTTAGTGAGAGAGAATCAAGGAGGCCCAACGATATGACGAGACGATTTAGAAGATTAAGGGAGAGGTACAAGAAGGAAAATACACCGACTTTACCATAGATGAGGATGAAGTGGTAAGAATGAAAGGAAGATTATGTGTCCCAGATGATGAGGATATAAGGAGGGAAATCATGAATGAAGCATATTATTCAGGATATACCATGCATCCAGGAGGAACTAAAATGTACCAGGACCTGAAAAGCTACTACTGGTGGAACGGAATGAAAAGAGACGTAGCAGATTTTGTGCTAAAGTGCCCCACATGCCAACAAGTGAAAGTGGAGCACCAAAGACCTGGAGGACTTTTGAAACCCTTGTCGACACCCAAGTGGAAATGGGATCAAATCACAATGGATTTTGTGTGCGGATTGCCAAAAACTTCTGCAGGATATAATGCTATTTGGGTCATAGTGGATCGATTGACAAAGACAGTACATGTCCCAATCAACATGACATACTCCATGGATAAGTTGGCAAGGATATACATAAGGGAAATATTGTGATTGCATGGAGTGCCCCTGGGAATAGTTTCTAACCGAGACCCAAGGTTTGTGTCTAAATTTTGGATGAGCTTACAAAGATGTATGGGAATAAAGCTACACTTCAGTACTGCTTATCACCCATAAACAGACGATCAATCAAAGAAGACAATACAAACTTTAGAGGATATGTTGCGAGCTTGTGTGATAAGGTTTAAAGGTAGTTGGGACGCGCACCTACCGCTGGTAGAGTTCGCCTACAACAACAGCTACCACTCTACAATCCAAATGCCACCTTATGAAGCATTGCATGGAAGACGGTGTTGATCACCATTGTTCTAGGATGATGTAGAAAAGTTGAACATCGGACCTGACTTGGTACAAGATACGGCCGACAAGGTGTGGATCATCCAACAAAAGATGAAGGAAGCACAGGATAGACAAAAGAGCTGGGTGGATATGAAGAGACGTATGCTTGAGTTTGAAGTTGGGGACCATATGTACTCATCAAGAGTATTCATCGAGTTCGAGCACAAGAAAAATTGAGCCCACGATATGTTGGACCTTTTGAAGTACTTGAAAGAGTAAGAGATCTTGCTTATCGTCTAGCACTCCCTCCTAACCTATCTGGAATTCACAATGTATTCCACGTATCAGTTCTACGGAAACATGTGTCAGATCCTACCAGGATTGCAAAACTGGAACCAGTTCAGTTGAAAGAAAATCTCACACACAAGGAGCACCCGATTCAGATCCTAGATCACAAGGTGCAGAAGCTTCGAAATAAGGAAATCAAGTATGTGAAGGTTCTATGGAAAAACCACTTGCATGAGGAAGCAACCTGGGAGGCTGAAAGCGACATACCCTAGAAGTATCCGAGTTTGTTCGAAGAATCAGGTATGAACATCAAGTTTTGAGGACAAAACTTTCTTTAAAGGGGGTAGATTGTAAACCCCCGAAGTTTTGAATCCAAATTAAAGCTTAAAACCTAATTAGAAGTCAACCGGAATTCTAAAGTCAACAAAACCCCTAGTTTACCATAACCGCTTAAGTCCGGCATTCCCGTTTAAGAAACCCTAAGAGAGTAAGAAAGATTTTAGTGAGTAGAATAGTTCGTAATTATCCAAGGAAGCTTGAAAAGATCAGTTTAGTAAAACCGCGACTCGTTTTGAACCCAATCGAACACAGTTCTTGAAAAACATGTCCTGGATCTTGGAATTGTAAAAATATTCCGAATACACCGTTAGACTCGTAAAAATATAAGATTTTCAAAAATATCAAATTCATAATTTTTCGGTAACTAAAAATATCAGATATCGCATTTACACGCGTATTTTCTTACTACTGGTGCTTAATTTGTCATGTCTACTTTACATTACACTATTTACTACTATTCTACACTATTTATCTATCTCTACTTTTTCTTACAACCCATACACCTATTTCTTACACATTTTCATTTCCAATACAACTTCATATCTTTCATATCTTACTTTTAATTAACAAAAATACAAAAAAAAAATAAATTTTCTCTCCCTCTCCTCACAAAAATTGTGCCAGGCCCCATCTCTTTCTCTCCAAATTGTTTTATTTTCAATTTATTTAATTAAAATAAATTATCTCCCACATTTTCCTATAAATACCTCCTCATATTTCCACTTCTTTCACACCTCTCTATCTAAAGTGACTCTACAAAAATCTCTCCAAGAAATTCCTCTCAAGAAACTCTCTCAAGTGTAGTTCTTTTAGGTAAATGTTCTTCAAGACTTCCATATGTTCATTTACTTAGTATGAACTTAGTGTGTATTTTCTAAAACCATGAAGGTTAAGAAAGCAACAATAGGTTCATACTTTGTTTTTGTTCATAATCTACTTTCCTTATATTGTTTTTATGTTCATAACTATCTAGTATATCTATATAACTATATATATTATTTAGAGCATATAAGCTCATTTGTTTTGCAATTTATTTACTTTCCTTGCAATTTATTTACATTCATGTTATTTTTAAGACTAGTCTTTCTAGTCTTAGACTTATCCTCATCAAGTCAAAACATTTTCTTTTTCATTTGGGACTAGTCTTTTCTTAGTCTCGAGATACCTTGATGAAGCTAAGGTTCCAATACTTGATTTATTTTCTTGTTAGCTTATTCTTTCAAGTTATTGTGTTTCTTTATGTTTTTGTAACTTTATGATTCATATTCATGCATGAACATAATGGTTTTATCTCAACAAAATAAAATGAGGAAATGTTTTCTTAAAATAAAGATTCTTTTCTAGAAATAAAAGTAGGAAGTAAACTTTTCTAAAAACTAAGAAGTCATCTTAACAAATTTAGAGGAGTTCATAAGGAATTTTATAAACATAAATGACAAAGAAAAGACTTTTTGAAGTCAATAAAGATTTTACAACAACTTCACTTTTTCTTCAAATGATAGAAATTCTTTTCATTAAAATAAAATGATCTCAAGAAATCAAGAAATTATTTCTCTAAATATAGAAGTGTTATTACTTTCAAAAGTGTTGGAAGCTAAGTTTAGGAAATAAAAATCATTCCTTAGGAATTTAAGGAGATTATGAAAATAAAATTTAGGAAAAGAAAAGAAATACTCATTATAAATAACTTAGATATTTTCAAAGCAAATGAATATTTCAAAAGTTCTCAAGTTTCAAAATCTTTAAAGACTTTACTTTTTCATAATTTGAGACAATTTCATTAACTTCATACATTTGTTATGAGTCAATAAATATATAAACAAAACCTTCCAAAAGTTTTTACAAGCTATTATATACTTATCTCTTCAAATGAGCTTTGGATAAAAAAACGAAAACAAGTTTACAAAAATTCGTGGTGAATCTGTCCGCCACTTTTTCGGAACCCAAACGACTTAGTTGGATGAAAATAAGTTTAGAAATAGATAGATCTTTTCGAATGGGTAGAAAACGGTATATTATATGCGAAATTTCGAGTTAAAATGAGCAAGTTATGGCCATTTTAAGTTGGAATTTCCTCTTATACGATTTTACCGCGATTTTAAGAAAAGTTTAGAATCTTCAAGAATAGAAACTTCATGAAAGACTCATTTTAGGTATTTCATCTTGTTTAGGTGGAGAAGGACCCGAGATCACTTTTCCGGAGGATTACTTCGATTAGGATCTACCGACATGGAGTGAGTTAATTCTTGACTTAAGTTACATTTCTTTGTTTTGTGCTTGTAAGTAGTAGCACTAGCAATTAAGAAAAAGATAAAATGAATAATTTTTGTGTGTGTTACGCCCCGAAAGGTACCCTAAACGTGGCAGTCCGCTGTACACAATATTAAAGCCTAAGAATGACTACTTCAGTCACGCGAAGGCTTCCATACTATGTACATGGCGTCTAACACACAAAGGAGACACATCGGAATGATACATTTTATGTTGATACAATTGAGTAACAATGTAAAGAAAATACAAATTTACTATACTTCAGATACAAATCACTATACTTCAAAATACAAATCATTCAACTTCGATTACATTCATCTGTAGACTTCCCTACATAAACTATTACAAGACAAATCATAAACTAGCTGATAACTTCAAACATTCGTATTCTTTGCCAAAATCCCGAAGTCATTCTCGGCTCCAATCAATTCAGTCCTCACTTTGCATTCTTCAGATAACCTGTTCATTTAAACCACTATAGGGGTATAAACTACACTAGCTTAGTGAGAATTCCCTTAATTCCGTACCATAACAAGCAGGTTATAATCAATCATATGCTATGCATGAACAAACACATGAGCAAACAATTATGCATGGGTATCCGGAACCTACACACAGAACGGATTTACGCCCTTCGTATCTTGGGTTAGGGATGGTATTGAAGTCTACACGACTGCTGCTAGTCCCCAAGCCCTCGGCTCATAGCACTCGTCTCGGCTAGGCTCACACATGGAATGCATCCCTGATGCGCCTTAGTTTCCTATGAATGAGCTCTGATCCCGGGTCTCATTATCCAAACGAATCCTCGGACCATACCGATCGACCTGCGTAGGAGTAGCACGCTACCAATGCAATATGTCCGATGCGATGCATGATCAATTTAATTTTTGCTTAGGTCAAAATATTCATACATTCTTTAGAGTGACCAACCAATATCACACATATTATAGAAATAATATGAACAGTGCAGTTATCCAATCGAATCGTGGTTTCGATATGCTTTAGTATTCTTTAGCATACATTCATCACAGTCTCATCATATATCCCATCCCCATTCATATCGATTTTTATCTTATTCCTATAATTCTAATGCGACTAACTATAAGCACAAACAAGGTAACAAAATAAGGAGAAAACTCACTCGGCCATTGGATCACCGGTCTTCAAGTAATAATAACCCGGTGGTAGGGAATCGTCGAATTCGGGATCACCTAAAGAGGAAGAAATACTCTAACAAGTATTTCAACTCAAACTAATTGTCACGCCCCGAGGGGTACCCTAAACATGGCAGTCCGCCGTACACAATACTAAAGCCTAGGAATGACTACCTTAGTCATGCAATGTTTCCATATTATGTATAAGGCGTACATCACAACCAAGGGGACGCATCGGAGTAGCACAATTTACATTGATAATAAATAAGTAGCAAGGCAAAGAGAATACTTAATATAAAACATAAGCATATCACATTTCAATTCTTAGGGCATGTTCTTCTATTATCTTCAAATAAATATACGTCTCTAATCATATAGGTTATAACATATAAAGAACCTTACAAAATTTCTTCATCAAATGATTCCATATCCTTAGTCATCCGTCCATGACTTCCTTAATGTCATGATTCTCAAATTCAATCCACGAATATATCTGTTTCAACAAAATCTATAGGGGTATAAGCTACAACTAGCTTAGTGAGATATTCCTTTTCATTTGTACCAAAATTTCAAACAAGTTTATTTATTTAATCAAACATATGCTATACATACAATACAACAATCACATGATTATGCGAATATACATAGTCATCCGGAAACCATATATAGAACGGATTTACCCCTCCGTATCAAAGGTTAGGGAATCGGGGTTGAAGGTCCTCGACCTTCTACTGCTAGTCCCCAGGTCCTCACCCACAGCGTTCGGTTGGCTCGGCTCCGAACCTAGAGTCGCTTTCCCTAAGCAATTTGGATTCTCCAGGAAGGAACATGGCCCGTGGCACCGCACGATCACAGCCAATCCAACTCTACGCGTAGGAGTAGCAGCCTTCAGAAATAGATGTGACTCGATGGATGCTATGCGTGAATGTTTTATTGTTCTTAGGTCAAACCTTATTAAGGTTTATTAGGAGCGATCAATCCATTTAGCAACAATAAACAATCATACAAGTAAGTAAACAAAATTAATTAAACAAGCAGATCGAAGTTGCGATATTCTTAATTCTCATTTCACGCATAAACATAGAATCATAGGTATAATCCCGAAATCCCCAAATATATTCGTTTTTATCTTTTCTTAGTATACTAATGCTACTACATTACAAGCACAAGCAAGGTAATGAAATTAGAAGGAATAACTCACTCGTTCATTTCGCTATCTTCTGGGTAAGGTATTTTCGTATCCTTCGTCACCTAGACAAAAGAAATACCCGGGATAAGTCTTTCATGAATTTCTATTCTTGGAGATTCTAAACTTTACTTAAAATCGCAGTAAAATCGTATAAGAAGAAATTCCAACTTAAAATGGCCATAACTTGCTCATTTTAACTCGGAATTTCGCATATGATATACCATTTTCTACTTGTTCGAAAAGTTCTATCCATTTCTAAACTTATCTTGGTAATAAAAGGTCATTTGGGTTCCGAAAACGTCAGGTAAAGATTTAAAACGAATTTTCTAAACTTTTGCAAAATCCATTTTCTAACTCAACTCCATTTTAAAGAAAATCCTTTGGTAACAATATAAATATATATTTGATAAACATATTTGAATATATAGGTATGCTCACTTTATATGCAAAATCCCAATGGTAGTGTCTCAACAATTTATTTCATAAAACAATTTATTTAAACCTTAGTTTTGAAAATTTCCTTTCAAGTATCTAAAGAAACTTTATATTTTTCCTAGGTTGTTATAATTGAGTATATTCTTATTTTATTTTCTTCATTTCTTCTTCCAAAACAAGTTGAATTTTTCCTTAATCCTTTAGTCTTGTATTAAATTTTCCTTCTAGTGATTAAAGTTCAAATTCATTAAAAGTATATTAAGTTGATAAAAAACCTTTTTATAAATTTTTGTATCTAGGATGGTTTTTAGAAAATGAATCTTGTCTTCTTGTATTTATTTCTAAAATATAAGCTTTTGCTTTCTAAAACTTGTTCTTTCATTTCTTTGAAAAGAATCATCTTTATTGATAAAATCCATTATTGCTAACCTTACTTTATTTATATTCTTTTGAAAACAAGTTCTTTCTTTTAGAATTTAAAAATCATTACTTTTCCTAAGTGGGTTCCTTATGAGTTGATTTTTATATTAACTTTGAAAACTAGTTTGTTCCTTAGTTTTAAAAAGAATTTAAGTCTCAAACTTTCAATATGAACGATTTATTTTTCTAAAAACTTAGATTACCATAAAATACAAGGAAAACATTTATTTCTTACGTTTTCTTGATAAAACTATTTTGTTATTTAAGAAAATTGAGAAAACTTGTATTATTCTATTTCTAGGTTGTTGATAATAACTTCATGTTTTTGTGGTAAATCATATAATTGGAAACTTAGCTTTGAGCTCATTTAGTAAAACAAGATTCTATTTTTAGACTAGTTGAGACATTAACATTATGCAAATGCAAGTATCATGAGCATATAAAATAATAAGAACATAAGAAAATACTAAAAATAATTAATGAGCAAGAAATAAAATTTCAAGCATTGGGAACCTTAGCTTTATCAAGGAATCCCGATCAAGTATTGGAGCCTTAGCTTTATCAAGGCGTCCCGGGACTAAGAATGGACTAGTCCCGAAAGATTTAAAGAAAATAAATAAAAGATTGTTTTGACTTGATATGGACAAGTCTAAGACTAGAAAGACTAGTCTTAATATCAACATAAAATAAATAAATTGCATAACTTGAAAATAAATAAATAACAAATGAGCTTATATGCTCTAAATAAATATATATACATAATATACATAATACTATATATTAAGCAAATAATCACAATAATAATAACAACATAATAAAATAGGAAGCTTATGTACAAGAACAAAACATGAACATGTTGTTGCTTTTACTACTCATATGAGTTTCAAAAAACACCATAATCATGTTAAGTTACATGACATGGATGAATAATAGATGGAATAAATATTTACCTAAGATATGTAAGAGGTATGAAGGTGGTAGATGAAATGGGTATTATGTGAGTTGTAATATGTGGTAGATAGTTTATGTATGAGGGATGATTTTTGTGAGGAATTGGTTCGAGAGAGTTTTGGTAGAGAGAATTCTTGAAGAGAGAATTTGTGGAGAGATTTTGAGAGAGTTTTGGTAGTGAAATGAATTGTGTGAAAGAATGAAAGAGGAAGGGGGTATTTATAGAATTTTTTGAGTGAATTTTTGATGTAATTAAATAATTTGAAAAAGAAAAATAAATGGATGCAAGAGGGGAGGGGGGGCGCCAGTTTTGAGCTTTAGAGGGGAGAGAAATTGTTTTTATTTTATTTGTTTGTGTAATAAAGAAGTAATGTGTAAAGTTGATGTGAATAAAGGTGTATTGAAAATGAAAAAAGTAAGAAAATAGATATGTGGGTATAAGAAATAGGTGTAAGAAAAAGTAGAGATAGGTGAATAGTAATGAATAGTAGAAAAGTACTATGAATAGTAGACTAGACAATTAAAGTACCGGTAGTAATAAAAATACGCGTAATAATGCGATATCTGTAATTTTTAGCTACCGAAAAATTCCAAAACTGATATTTTTGGTGTCACGCCCCGTAGGGTATCCTAAACGTAACAGCCACCACATACTAAGTAAGACTCTCGAGTTCCCTACCCGGGGCTTCGGAAGTCTTAAGTAGATGTAAAGCGTTCCTTTACGACAATAGAATACTTCAACAAATGGAGTTAAACAGTTTAACGAGGCATGCATTAGCCATAGATAATAAATCAAAACGCATAATGTTAAGTTTACAAAATCTAAGGGGCATTCCCCCGCAAAAGAATAACAGTCTATTACAGTCATCCAGAGTCCTTAGTTTCCAATGGAAGTCTATACAAAAAGGAATGAATTAAACTTCTACGGGAAACTCCTATCTCCGGTACCTGCGCTGTAGCCTGTCTTGGCCTAAGCCATATAAAGTCGTGCTGCAAAAGATAGAAACTATGGGGGCGTAAGCTAACTAGCTTAGTGAGCAATACTTCCATAACGCAATTAAACATACTTCAGTCAAACAAGTAATTATTCAGGCAAGTGTATGCATCAAACAAATGAATTCAAACATATGACCGTCCGGAAATCATATGTGGATGGACTTGCGCCCTCCATCCCGGGTTAGCAGATTAACGAATCCTGCGGTACGACGCCGTTTAAGCTCACGGTCAACTAATAATAATTCGTTTTATGGATCACGATTAACCAACAAGTCGTTTTATGGATCACGATTAACCAACAAGTCGTTTTATGGATCACGATTAACCAACAATGCAAATGCTCCAACCCCATCGTGACATGAATGAATTCAATTTATAGTCGGAGTCGAATAGTCATTCAATTCTTTTAAGTGACCAACAAGTATTCGCAGACATTCATCATAAGATTCTAGTAAAGCAATCAATATCTTAACACCCGGTTCCGATATACCTTAAGCTCCATTTCACATACCAACAATCAATAACATAAATAATCCCCATATACCCCAGCATGCTTATACAATTTCTTTTATCTTTGCCTATAACACTAGTGCCACTACATTACATTCACATGCATTAATTGAGAATGGAAGTAAACTCACTCGGCCATTGGACACCAAACTTCTTAATAATAATAATCGGGAGGTAGAGTGTCGTCCTGCTCGGGATCACCTACCAATCAAGAATAATCCTAATGAGATTCTCACCATGTAATTAAATCAAACTATATATCTAGACTAGTTGAATTCGGATTTCTCGCTATTTTCGGAAGTCCCGACTTAAAACGGCCATAACTTGGTCATTTTAACTCGGAATTTCGCAAATTTTATATCGATCTTCATCTACTTCGAAAGATCTATCTATTTAATATTAAATCCAAGTTTTGAAAATAATAGGGTCACGGAACAGTGGGATCAGTTCTGTTCCGCAATTGATCCAATTTTGAAAATGTGCTTTGCTTTTGATAAGAAATGTTCCTAGTTGGTGATTCATGCATGAATGATTTAGGAATGAACTACTAATGTGTATGCCATGTAATGAACTCAATATGTGCATGGTCATGATAATTTTTGTAGTAATAAACTCTTAGGAACTCCTAAGTGTTGGGGAAAGTCTCATAAAGACTAATTCTAAGAAGCTATTTTCCACATTATACTCCTTAGGGTTTCTTTGGTTTTTAATCTTGTAATCTACTTATTATTTAACTAAAAATAGGTTCTCAAAGTCTATAATAGTCATGGCCTCCATTCATGCATAAAATTCACATTTTTCATTTGGTAAACATGTTTTTAAATAAGCTATTTGTGAAAATCCGAATTTTCCAAATTTCCTTTTCTTACATTTTTCTTAAGGGAAATCTTGTCTAATGCATTAAAAATTGGAGCTTCAATGTATACATTATCTAAGGACTTCATTTAGCTTATAAAACATCCATTTTAGACTTAAATACTAAGTGTTTATTTAGGCATTACAAAATTACGAATTTGACTACACATTTAAAGTCAACATTTTTCATTCTAACTTCACCTCTTGTTTTCCTTATTTTTATTATGCCTAAACTCATCTAAACTCATGAAAATAATTCCTTTAACATGTCTATTACACATACCCTCCATTTTTCTTATGAAATATGAGTTTAAAGTTGATTTTGGGGGTCTTTAAGGTAGGGTTTCCATTTCATCCGAATTTTCAACTTTTCATATCTAACAAAGCCCTTCCTTTTTCAATGGTCTTGCCTTCTACATGTTAAGATATACTATCTATCATCTCTATATATGAACAAGACTTCATTCTTATGGCCATCAAAGCATATAAACAAAATGAATATGATCATGCATGTACATGAAGTTATGAATGTCTAAACCTTAGATCTACAACATATGACATAAAAAGCATGGATCTCATGGCATGAACAACAATATATGTGCAAGATCACTACTTTACATGCATGAACAAGATGAGATCTTAACAAAAACACATCTAAACATTAGATCCATGTCTTGTGATGGCTTGACATTCTTGTTCATGTGTTTCCATGCCCCTAGCATTAGCTCATTGGGATTTAGTGAGGAAATACACAAGATATGGTCTTGCCATTACAAGAACTAGGAAGAACAAGGCTTGAATCAACATACCAAAGGAGGATCTAAGGTAGAAATGGAGGAGTTTTGAGTTGAAAGTGCAAGAGGGAGAGGGAGGGGGGTGCTCGGCACAAAGGGAGAAAAGAAGAGAGGTTTTCTCTTTTTCAATTTTGAAATAGAAGAAATGAAGAGAGAGAGAGAAAATTTAGTATATATATCAAGTGTTTAGGGTTTAGTTATACAAAATGGAGTAAAATAATTAAATGAAGAGGGAAAAAGAGGGAGGGGCGCCGGCCATATGTGTGTGTGTGTGTGTTTAAAAATTTGATTTGTAATTTAGTAAATGAAATGTAATAAATGTAATAATTATTTAAGAGACAAATTTTCTTGGAAAAGAAAATTGAAATGAGTAGTTGTAAGGATGTAAGAATAGGGTATGGGTAGTGTGTAGTGTAGGTTGTACTTGTGAATAGTAGACAAGACATCTACTTTACCGGTTGTTCCGAAAACACGGGAAAAGCTATAACTGTAATTTTTATAGCTCGGAAAATTATGAAATTGATATTTTTGGAATCCTTATAAAATTACGGTTCTAATGAATATTCCGGAACATTTTTCTGAATCCGTGGCCCGGGGCACGCTTTTCCGTAATTGGGCTCGGGAAGACCCGGAATTGAAAAATTCCCGAATTTAAAACTTTCAAAGGTTTGAAATGTACCTTGGAACAATAATTTGAATTCATTCACTTTGTAATATTTATTTTACTATGAAACCGAAGGAAAGCCGGATTTAGGGTTCCTAGGCTTCATTCACTAAACTCAATCTGATCGGATTAGGGTTTCGCTTCCAACTCCCGGGGTTTTCTAGCTACTGAGAATTACCGGGGTTTACATTTGGAATCCTTGTATTTTTACGAGTCTATTGGTATAAACGGAATATTTTTAATATTCCGAGCTCCAGGACACGCTTTTCGAGAACCGATCCCGTTTGGGTCCGAAGGTCTCTCAAAATTCGCGAATCTGATATTTTTATGTTACCCTACGTTATTACGAACTATTCTAGGCTATTAACTTAATTTTGTTTTCTAGGGTTTGAAAACGCGGGATTGCCGGATCTTAAACACTAGGGTTCGTTGTAGGCTTGTTGACTTTTAGGGTTCCGTTTTGATTTCCGATTTTACTGAGTTATTCGTAAGATCGTATAATTTTTGAGTTTTGATCGTTTTATATTTCTAGCTCGACGTCTGTGGTTTATCTTATTTTATTAGTGATTATTTATTTGTTTTTAGTTCTCGGGATCGTTTAACCGAGTCTAGGTTTATGAGTTGACTCAATTTGACTTTTGGAAAATTTGGATTTTGTGATTCTAAAATTTTACTGAATGAATTAGGATTTTATTATCTCGTTGTTAAGCGGTATTTGGATCTATTGTTTCGATTTGCGTTTTAGGAATTAGGTAGATTATTTAATCGACGTACGGACGTTGATTATATCGGAAATTGGACTTTATCTTTTGTTTCAGGGGTTCTTGTTTTCTCAAGATTGAGAAAACTCGTTTTTGTTCTTATTTGGAATTAAGTTTTATCTTGGTTCAATTTTTAGGGTTTCGTTTCCAGTGTTTTGACTCGGTCTAGAATTTGGTTTTTATCTTGAGTCGATTTTTGAGATTTAAATTTCTAAATTTTTAGAATTATTTTCTATGAATTATGAAAATTTTTTGGGGGTTTACACTAATCCATCGACTTCATATGAACTATCAAATTTGTAATTCGCATCCTAAGCGGGAATTCCAACTTAAAACGGTCATAACTTGGTCATTTTAACTCGGAATCTCGCAAATTATATATCGATTTCTATCTACTTCGAAAGATCTATCTATTTATAATATTATATTTAAGTTTTGAAAACATTTAGGTCTCAGAACAGGGATAAGATATGATCAGTAACTGTTTCCGATTCCGAAAAATAGTTTTGTAAATGTTAATAATGTTTTTATTATATAAATTAGCTATACATGCAATATGAATGATTTCCTAACATGAATGACATGAGATGAGCTTAATGTATGCATGGTCTTGATGATTTTTGGTAAAAGAAAATTTTGGGACTCTTTATTTTGCAAGACTTCAACTATAACTACTTTTTGGAAAAAAAAAAAATCTAGTTTTCTAACTTTGATCATTTCCATTTGTTTTAGATTTATTACTTAAGAAAATATAATTATTTTTGTTAAAATTTAGTCTTCATTATATGTATTACTTATGACCTTCATTTCTACATAAAAATTTCCATTTTACACTTTGTAAACATGTTTTCAAGTGGGGTTGATTCCAAAATCCGAATTTGGTAAAAATTGGTTTTCGAGTGATTCCTTTGGGAAAAACTTGTTTAAAGGATTAAAATTTAAGGCTTTACTATATCAATTACCTAAGGACTTCATTTATGATTTAACACATAAAACATGTAATTTGAGCTCAAATACTAAGTGATTACATATGCATCATCTCAAATTACGAATTTGACAATTTGATCACTAACTCAAATTTTTCCATTTTAATTCCATTACTTGTTTTACACATTACTCATGCCTAAACTCATTTTAACTTATAAAAATTATTCCTTAAAGATACCTATTACCTATACCCTTCATTTTTCACATAAAACATTAGTTTTGGAGTTGATAAATGAGTTTTAAAAATTGGTCATAGTTGGGATCCGGATTTACAAAATTCATTTTTGGACATATCTTTTGATAAAATCTATCTAAACTTATGAAAATCTATTCCTTATATATCCTATCCTTAGAGCCTTTCATTTCTTAAATAAAAACTTCATTTTTGAGTTAGAAAACATGTTTTAAAAATATGCCTTGGCCAAAATCCGAAAATAGAATTTTTATTTTGAAAATAACTTTTGAAAATCACATTAGATTCTTGTAAAAAGAAGTCTTGATGATATACATATATTAAGCCTTCATTTTCTTAAGTAAAAATTACATTTTGACACTTGGAAAGTGGTTTTTAAATATGAGTCTTGCCAAAATACGAATTTCACAATTTTGTTTGAGTTCATAACTAAGATCTATACTTAATATGAACATAAACATAAAACAAATGCATGGTAATAAGCTATAAACATCATGGATCTAAACTTTACTTATCAAAATCTTTCATTTATGGTATCTATACCCTAAGCCCTTCATTTTAAATGAAAAATATACATTTTGAAGTTGAAAAACCACTTTTCTAAATATGGTTCCATTTTCATCCGAATTTTCAAAATTGATTTTTGTTGGAAACAAAATAGATCTTGGGTTTCCTACAACTTTCCTATCATCATCAAGCTATAGCAAGTTGTTCATGAACATAAACAAAGATCTAATGCATCTATGAACTCAAAATTTTAGATCTAGTTTTCTAAACTAGTTTTACATGCATGAATCACTAAGATAGACATGTGGATGCTAGATCTATGCATAAATCATAAGGAATAACAAAAATAACAACTTAAATAACAAGATCTATGGCATAAACAAAAATCAAAGCTATAAAAAGTTAGATCTACAATATATATCAACTTTAAACAAGAAAATAATTGAAACACAAGATAATAAAAGTGGAGAAAAGGAGAGTTTCATTTTTGGCATCATCATCCTAAGCTTTTAAGCTTATGGAAGGTCATTTGATGCATGAAACCTTTATTACACTTTATCTATATCACCTATGGAGGCCTTGAGATGAAGATTTGCTTAAAAATCTTCAAGAAATATGGGTGGAGGCTCAAGAATGAATTGGGGGCAGGTTGTTTTGTTGAAGAAATAAGAACAAGAAGAAGAAAGAAAGAGAGAAAAGCTAAGGAAATGAAAAAGGGAAAGAGGAGTAAATGAAAGAGAGAGAGAAAATGAGTGTATTAAATGAATGGAGGAAAGAAAAAATAAAACAAGGCAGAAATTTGGGTTGGGGGGGGGGGGGGGGGGCAATTCACGTGGAAGAGGGAGAGAAAGAGAGACGAATTGTTGAAATTTGACTTGAATTAAATTGTGTAATTAATGTGTAGTGTAACTTCTTTAAGAAGGAGTGAAAAAAATTAATTAATTTGGTCAAAATGGAGTAAATAAAGGACAATGGCAGCCATGAAAGAGTCAAAAATCTGCCATCAATTGTGGGATGATGTGTAGAAAGATTGAAGTGAAAAGAAAGTGATATGTGTAAGGTGTACTTGAAAGTATGGGTTGTAAAAGTACTTTATTAATAAAATAAATTCAAATAAAATAAAATTAGAAAATTTATTCCAAATATTTGTAGCAGATTTTTCATATTTAAAATTAAATAATTATTTGAATTATTTTAGTAATTTAACAAATATGTTACCGGTACGGTCAAAATACGCGAATATGGGCTATAAATAATATTTCTATAACCCGAAAAATTCTAAAAAAATATTTTATGAGAATAAAAATATTTTAAAAATATTTTTCAATTATTAAATTAATTTATTTTATTTTTAGTATCGGGTCTTAAACAGAATCTGATCCTGTAAAGACCCGAAACGAATTAAATTTTAGAAAAACAAAATTTTCTATAACATATAAAATATTTTTCTAAAAATATAAGGCTTTATAAGAATAATAAAATTTTGTAATGAAATAAAAATGAATAATGCAAATGACTAATCAATTACCGGTAATAATGGAAATACGATAAAAAGGTTATAACCATAACTTTTATAACCCAAAAAATTACATAACTGATATATTTAGAAATCATATGAAATTACGAGTCTAACGGTACTATTAGTATATTTTTGATATCTCGAGCCCTGGGACACGCTTTTCGAAGTCTGTATCCGAACGGGTTTGAAATAGGTAAAAAATTTACCAATCCGATATTTTTAAATAAACTCATATTACTATGAGCTATTCTACATATTTAAACTACATCTTGGCCGCTAGGGCTAGGGGCGCTAGATTGCCGGACTTACACTATTGTATTCCGGTTAGGGTTTCCGGGTGATATTTCGGTTTAGGCCTTTCCTAATTTGGAAACTGATATTTATGCTTATACAACATATTTAATTTGAGAAATTTATTTTAAATTTTATTTTTATAAATATTTAATATCTTTTAACGTTTTCGGGATTATTGAAATGGGGTTTTGTAAATCCCCGAAATTTTTGGATCCGAATTATAGTTTAAACCCTAATCGGAAGTCAACCGGATTTCCAGAGTCAACTAAACCCTAGTTTACCGTAACGCTTAAGTCCGGCATTACCGTTCTCTCAAGCCCTAGAAAATGAAGTTAGGATAATTAGCTCGAATAGTTCGCAATAACCATAGGTTGTATAAAAGTTTCAGTTTCGCGAAATTCGGATGTCCTTCGAACCCGAACGGAAGCCCGGAATGGGAAAAATATTCCGAATACACCGTTAGAATCATAAAAATATAAGATTTCCAAAAATATCAATTTCGTAATTTTTCGGTAGCTAAAAATATCAGATATCGCTTTTATACTCGTATTTTCTTACTACCGGCATTAAATTGTCATGTCTACTTTTACATTACACTATTTTCTACTATTCTATACTATTCATCTATCTCTACTTTTTCTTACAACCTACTCTTACAAACCATACACCTATTTCTTACATTTTTCATTTCCAATACAACTTCACATCTTTCATTTCTTACTTTAATTAATCAAAAGACAAAAAAATTAATTTTTTCTCTTCCCCATGCCCCAAAATAGCGCCGGCCTCTCCTCCCCATGCCTAATTTATTTTGATTTCCAATTATTTAATTAACACAATTTATCTCCCACATTTTCCTATAAATACCCCTTCATACCTTCACTTTTACACACTTCTTCTTCTCTAAAGTTACTCTCTCAAAATCTCTCTCAAATTCTCTCAAGAGTTCTTACAAGAAGTCCTCTTAAGTTTAGCTTCTTTAGGTAAGAAATTTCTCAAGATTTCTTCATGTTCATTTACTTAGTATGAGCTTAGTGTGTGTTTTCTAAAACCATGAAGGTTAAGAAAGCAACATTAGGTTCATGCTTTGTTTTTGTTCATAATCAAAATTCCTCCATGATCATTTATGTTTCTATTATGTTCCTTTATGTTTCCTATGTTTCCTTTATGTTTATTACTATCTAATATATCTATATAGCTATATATACTATTTAGAGCATATAAGCTCATAGCCTTGCAATTTATTTACCTTTCATGCAATTTATTTATTCCAATGCAATTTATTTAATTTCAAGTTGATTTTAAGACTAGTCATTCTAGTCTTAGACTTGTCCTCATCAAGTCAAAACAATTCTTTTCTTTTTCGGGACTAGTCTTTTCTTAGTCCCGGGGTACCTTGATAAAGCTAAGGTCCCAATACTTGATTTACTTTATTATTTAAGCTTTCAAGTTATTATGTTCCTTTGTATTTCTATAGTTTTGATTCATATTCATGCATGAACATAATGTTTTTGTCTCAACAAAAAAATGAGAAAATGTTTTCTTGAATTAAAGATTCTTTCTAAAGAAATAAATATGGAAAGGATTTCTAAAAACTCATGAACATGCATAGGAATGATTTTCTTACATAAACAAAAGGTTTTATGAAAACTTATCTTTTATCAAGAAGTAGAAATTCTTTTGAAACATTACAAGAAATAAAATGTCATTTTGCTACTTTTGAAATCCAAGTTTAGAAAACAAAACCACACTTTAGGAAATTAAAGTAATTTACAAGAGATTTCATTTAGAAATAGAATATTCATCTTAATGAAGATCTTTCAAAGTAAAAGTAGAATCTCAAGTTCAAAGTCCTTTAAAACCTTACTTTTTAAGTTGAGACAACTTCATTTACTTCATACATTTGTTATGAGTCATTAAATATATATATATATACCTTTCAAAAGTTTACAAAATAATTGAAATGTTTATCTTTTCAAAATGAGCTTTGAAACAAGTGTTTACAAATTCGTGGCAAATCTGATCGCTACCTTTTCGGGACCCAAACGACTTAGTTTTATGGAAATAAGCTTAGAAATGCGTAGATCTTTCGAGTAGGTAGAAAACGGTATATTATACGCGAAATTCCAAGCTAAAATGAGCAAGTTATGACCATTTTAAGTTGGAATTTCCCTTATACGATTTTACTACGATTTTTAGAAAAGATTAGAATTTTCAAGGATAGAATTTCATGAAATACTCATTTTGGGTATTCTTCTTGAATTAGATAATCACGAGGAGGATTGTTCGTATCCCGAGGATTACTACGATTAAGTGGAATTTCCGAACGACCCATCCAATTCAAGAACGGTGTCATCATGGCCGAGTGAGTTACTTCCCGTAATTTTCTCATACTCTTGATTGTGCTTGTAAAGTTAGTTGCACTAGAATCTAAGTCAAAAATCAAAATGAAGTGTATGAAAATATGTTGAAGGATACTAAGTATATCGAAACTCAATTTGTTTGTAATAATGTTGTATGTGTATTAATATCTTGAATTATTTGAAATTGGTTGATCACTTGAAAGAAGCTAAATGGAATTACTAGACTTTAATTAAAGAAATTATTCATGCTTCATATGTTGAGTCACATTGCATTCACTACTATACAATTGGTGGGACAAGTGTATAATAGTGGTGGTAGACATAACCGGTATATCATGTAAGTGGCGAGTAGGAGCCGGTAAGAACTACAAAATTGGTGGCTAGTAGGAGCCTGTAATAACTACAAATTTTGATGGCGTATAGGAGCCGGTAAGATCTATAAAAGCGTTTTTAAAGGTTGTGGCTGTAATTGGCCTGAATCCCCAACCCCGAATGAAGGGCGTAAATTCATTCAACATATGATTCCCGGAAAATCATATGTCTTGTATGCTCACGTGGTTGTTGCATTTCATATGTTTGAGTAATAAACTTGATTGATAATTTACTTCGAGTATGAATTTTGGGATCTACTCACTAAGCCTATAAGCTTACACCCCTATAGATATTTGTATTCTCAGGAACACCTAATTTTGTGCCCGGGGTCTTCCAGTATCCATATACATTTTATGTTGAAGCTTTTGGAGGAAATCTACTCGAAGACTTAGATTAGAATTCCTTTGAAATCTTTAAAGTAGTATTTTGGATGTTATGAAGTTTATCTCGATCCTTGGATTTATCGGGGGTATGCCCCTAAGAGATTTTGTAACAGACCTTTGGTTATTTATGATATGATGTACTTTATTTCTGAAATTCTTGTATGTTTATCTTTACTTGCTTAAACTATGCTTCCCAAAAGCGTCTCCTATTACCGTGTTAGACGCCTTACATATAATACTAAGGCTTTCGCATGACTAAGGTAGACATTCTTAAGCCTTGATATTATATGTGGCGGACTGCCACGTTTAGGGTACCCTTCGGGGCGTGACAGGTTTCATTTCCGAAAGTTAATCGTTATTTACTTTTTAATAATTCGTTTTTGCGATCTATATTACCCGATTTTATAAATCGGAGTCACGTATATAATTTGTCGTACGTTGTGGTTTTGGAATTGTAGTATGTTGAGTTCTTACTTTGTTTTTGAGAATTCTTATTTTTCCCAAGATTCGGAAATTTTTCGAATTCGTTCATGATTTAAGACTAGTTGAAATTCAATTTTAATTTGGGGTGATTTTTAGGGTTTATTTTCGAAGTTCAACTTGAAATTATTTACTGAAATTTTCCGGGGCTTACAGTGTGACTTGGAATTATGATTGATCAAAAATAAGTTAAGAATATCGAAAGAAGGTTTGATAAATAAATTGTGATTCTTGTATTGATATGATGAAAATTGTGTTGATCGCATTCAACTTGAACTAAACATTATTTGGTTAAACATATATTGAAATCAATTCATGCATCTCATAATTATAAGTTACATTTGTTTCACTACTATTTTTCGTGTGGGGAAACGAGGAAATGGTAGTGGTGGCTGATAGGAGCCGGAAAGTCTGCATGAGCTAGTAGGAACCAGAAAGTCTACAGGGCGAGCAGGAGCCGGTAAATCTACAAATATTGATGGTCGTATGGGCCTGTAACCTCCCAACCCTCGATATGGAAGGCGTAAAATCCATGCTACACTTGATCCGGTTAATCATGTGCATTTTGTTTGTTCACATGATTGGTGCATTCTCATTTGTTTGATTAAATACTTGTTTGAATTATGGAAATGTCTTGTAGATGGAATTATCTCACTAAGCTAGTTTTGCTTATACCCTTATAGCTTTTGTTATAGTACGATTACCTTTGGTTGGCCCTAGGAAACCCGGTATGTCAAGTACGAGTATAAGCTATTAGGAGCTTTTTGGGAGAAGCTATATGTATTTAAGTTTTGAACATAGGCTTCTAGGAAAAATCTCTATAGTAGGCTTATGTTATAGTTATTATTATTTTGAAAGACTTCCAAAACCTAGGAATGCCCTAAGATGATGTAAGAATATTATTATGATAATCTTATGTTTATTTATATAAGTTTTTGCTTGCTTTTATTATCTACTTAAACGTAATACCCTTGTAAGTCTCCTACTATCTTGGAAGCACGCCTTGCATGTGATATCGAAGCTCCTGCATGACTAAGGTTGTCATTCATTAGCTTTAATATTATATGTGGCGGACTGCCACGTTTAGGTTCCCTCCGGGGCCCGACACATTGGCTACTAATAGAGTTTACCTATAACAACAGCTACCACTCTATCATACAAATGCCGCCATATGAAGCATTGTATGAATTATATTGTAGGTAACCCTTGTTTTGGGATGATATGGGAAAGCTTGCTATTGGGCTAAATTTAGTGCAAGATGCAGCAAAAAGTAAGAGCAATTTGATAAAGAATGAAAGAGGCCCAAGATAGATAGAAAAGCTAGGCATATCAGAAAAGACGAGTTCTTGAATTTCAAGTAGGAGGCCAAGTGTATTTGAAGATAAATTCAATCAAGTGTATTTATCGGATATGCTCACAAGGAAAGTTGAGTCCATGATACATCAGACCTCTCGAAGTCCTTAACTGAGTTGGAGATTTAGCTTATCGCCTAGCCTTGTAGCCAAATCTATCAAGAGTACACAACATATTTCATGCATTTGTCCTATGCAAGTATGTAGCCGATCCAAACTAGATAGTGGAGTTAAAGCCAGCATTGCTAAAGAAAAACCTCACTTATGAGGAACCCCGATGCAAATTTGGGATCGAAAAGTCCATCAGCTATGAAATAAGGAGACTAAATACCTCAAAGTCCTTTGGAGAAATCATACCCATGAGGAGACAACCTAAGAGGCTAAGGATGAGATCTGACATAAATACCCGAATCTATTCGAGGAATTAGGTATAATAGTCAAGTTTTGAGGAAAAAACTTTTTTTAAGGGGGGTAGGGTGTAAAACCTAGATTTTACGATAATTATAAGTAAACCCTAAGAACAGAAAGTCAAATCAAAACCTTAAAGTCAACTTAGTTCTACGTTAAGTCTAGTGAATCTAGATCCGATAATCTCACATGCAAAACCTAAATACAATAAAAATGACATCATTCTCAATTATAGTTCGAAATTATATATGAAATCTTAAAAAGATCAGATTTGCAAAAAATTAGTTCGTTTTGGATCCGAATAGGATCAATTTTCAAACTAGGGTCTGGATGTGCAAAACGGTAAAAATATTTCAATAACACCATTAGAATCATAATAATATGAGGATTCTAAAAATATCATTTTTATAATCTTTTTGTATCTAAAAATATCAGATATAGCTCGTTTACACGTATTTTCTTTACTACTGGTATTTTAATTATCTAGTCTACTATTCATGGTACTATTTCTATTATTCACTACTATTCTTCTATCTCTACTTTTCCTTACTACCTATTTTTTACTACCTATAAATCTATTGTTACAATTTTCTTTTCCCACAAAAATTCTACACCACATTACTAAACTTCTCTTATACTTTTCTTCTCAAATTGATTTTTTAATCACTTTCCTCTCTCCTCCCTCTTAGTGCTATCCACCCCCTTCTCTCTTTCCCTCCATTTCTTTTTCTTTTTCTTTTTTATTATTTAATTAACTTCAAAATTCCCTTCACATTTTTCTATAAATACCCCATCTCCTTTCACTTCTTTCACACCTATCTTTCACTACTAAAACTCTTCCAAAATCTCTCCAAAAGTTCTCTCTACAAAGTTCTTTTTACTTTCTTTCTAACTTTTTTCTTCTAACCAATAGGTAAAAGTCCTAATGCTTTCTTTATATTCATGTAATTAATATGACTATAATGTGTATTTTCTAGGACTTATAAGAGTTAAGAAAGCAATAATATGATCATGTTTTATTCTTGTTCATAATTGAATTTTATGTTGTTATATTAGTGTTCAAATGATTTCTATGTTCATGTAACTTAGCATGATCATAATATGTGTTTTCTAAGACTCACGAGAGTTAAGAAAGCAAAATTATGTTCATATTTTATTCTTGTTCATGCATAAGTTCTATTATTGTTATTATTATTATTATTATTATTATTATTATTATTATTATTATTATTATTTTTCTTTTCTTTTTTTCTTTTGGAACTAGTCTTTCTTAATTTCTTGAAGCCTTGATGAATCTAAGGCTCCAAATACTTAACCTTATATATATGCTTAATTGATTCTTTTATCTCTTCTTTCTTATTATGGGTTATTCTTATCTTTAACATAGCTATATAATCATATACTTGCATGATCATTGTATTGTCTCAATGAAAATAAAGATAATTATTTTTTTCTTTAACAAAGAAAATGTGACTAAACTTTCTTTAAAAATAAATTTTTTCACTTAGCAAAGATTTTTCCATCAAAGACTTAGAAATTGTTTTTAATAAATTCTTTCAAATTAGTAACATAAAATTTATTGATTAAACATTAGTGTTGATAATTCTTTATTATGCAAAATTTTCTCAAGAACTTATTTATAAGATTTTTACCAACTTCATAATAAAAACCAAGAACTAGACAAGTTTCCAAGTCAAGGTAAAATCAACTCACTAGTTTAGAAACCAGCTTAGAGAAATAAAAATTTATCAACAACCCAAGAAAGTAAGTTTTTAAAATAGTAAACTTATTTTCTAAGAAGTAGAAGAGTATAAATATGATGAAAAAAATATACATTTAACACAAATCAAAACATTATATACTGCTAACAAATTAAGAAACATTTTGGAAATTTCTTTTTTATTCACTAAAAATAAGATTAGTAGATAACTTAAAAGACCAATTTTTTGAAAATTAATTTATCTTTGAAAATTAGGAAATAAAAATACACAAGGAAAACACTTATTTAGAATAACCAAAAAACTTATAGTTTCTTTCCAACAACTAAAAAGAAATTGTTAAAGTTCAATTTTTCCAGACTCTTAAAATGAATTGTTTAATGAATAATCATTGTTGAGACAATACCACCAAATAATGCATACAAAATGAGTGTATATATATTGGAAGGATTTTTCAACCACATAAATATCTGTATATTTGTTTAAGGATTTTTGGATAGAATAAAATTTAGAAAAATTGTTTTCAAAGGGTAGAATTTTCGTGTCAAATATGTGCCTTACCGTTTTGGAACCCAAATGGCTTTTTATGATAAAAATAACCGTAGAAATAGATAGAACTTTTGTGAAGGTAGAAAACAATATATAATATGCGAAATTCCAATTTAAAATGAGAAAGTTATGGCCATTTTATATTAGAGTTTCTTGCCATACGAATTTTAATGCAAATAACAAAATAGAATTAGAAAATTTAAGTAGAACTTGGATGAAATAGTCATTTCGAGTATTTCTTTTATTTAGGTGACGAGGACCAAGACCTTCTTCTTCTCGAGGATTACTTCGATTAATAGAGATTGCCATGGCTAAGTGAGTTTTCCTTTTACATTTTTAGTATTCGTGCATGTGCATGTAGAATAGAGTAACTAGATATTAAGAAAAGATAAAAATTGATATGCATGCGGGTTATCATGGAAGCCATGTATGTGATTCATTATGTGTGATCAACAAACAATAAGTATATCGGAGCTCGATTGGTTGATTAACATAGATTGTCTCTATGTATATTATTGTGTTTGCAAATATTGATTGCTCACTTAAAATGAATTAATATCGAATCGAGAATTCCTTATAACTAATTGATCATGCATATCACTTAGAATATCACGATCGCATTTTGGTACTACTCCTCAACGTGGGACAGGAAAGATAAGTTGCCTAGTTACATCTTGAGGAATTAACATTTAAAGAATACGACCTCATGGTGTAGTCAAGTTGGATCGATTGCTTTGAGTAAGGAAGCCCAGGACTAGTAGTATGTTAATTGGAACCCCAAGATACCACAAATTTCAAGTGGTCGATTGGGACCCATTTCAAATCATTCCCTAACCCCAAATAGAGGGTGTAAATCTATTATACATAGGAAACCGGTTAGTCATATGCATTGTGTAAGCCCCGGAAAATTTCAGTAAATAATTTCAAAATAAACATCGAAAATAAACTCTAAAAATAAATCCAAATTAAAACCAAACTTCGACTAGTCTTAAATCATGAACGAATCTAGAAATTTCTTAATCTTAAGAAAATGAGAATCCATAAAAATAAAATAAAAACTCAACAGTCTTTAAATCCAAAACCACTCCATATGACAAATTCTATATTTAACTCTGATTTTTGAATCGGGTAATATAAAACACAAAAATAAATTATTAAAAAGTAAATAAAAATTAACCTTCAGAATGAAACCCAATTCAGGAATTCTGAAAACTTTAAGAGATATTAAATACTTACAAAAAATAAAATTTAAAATAATTTTCTTAAACTAAATGTGTTGTATAAACATAAATATTCAGTTTCTAAATTGGTAAAGATCTAAATCGGAAAATCACCCGAGAACCCTAAGTGAAATATAGTAGTTCAAGTTTGGCAATCTCGCACCCTTAGCCTAGAGGCGAGGTATGATTTAAGTGTGTAGAGTAGCTCAGAGTAATATAAGGCTGCATAAAATATCATATTGGTAAATTTTTCGCTTATTTCGAACCCGTTAAAATACAGACTTGGAAAAGCGTGTCTGGGGCTGAGATATGAAAAATATCCATTAATACCGTTAGACTCGTATTTTCATAGGATTTCAAAATATCAGTTTTATAATTTTTCGATAACTAGAAAATCTGATTTTTCGATTATATACGTATTTCTTTACGGTAATTAATTCTTTTGCACTATTCACTACTATTCATTACACAATTTTACTACCTTGTAAACCCTTATATTTTAAGATAAATATTTTATATATCATAGAAATTTTTTTTTCAAAAATTTAGTCGTTTCGGTTTTTACGGGATTAGTTTTGTTTAAGACGATACAAAAAAATAAAATAAAATAATTTAAAATTGAAAAATATTCGAAAAATATTTTTATTTTTATAAAATAAATTTTTAGAATTTTTCGGGTTATAAAAATATCATTATAGCTCGTATTCATGTAATTTTGATCATACAGGTAACTCATTTAATAATTCACTAAAATAAATTAATTATTTATCTTATTTTAATTATGAAAAATCTGCTACAAAATTTTGGAATGCATTTTCATTTTTTTCTTATTTTAATTTTATTATTAAGAAAGTACTCTTACAAACCCATACCTTTAGTACACATTTCACACATCACTTCTTTTTCACTTCAATCTTTCTACACTTCATGGTAGATTTTTGACCTTCTTTTAGCTGCCTTTTGTCCTTTGAAACCCTCCAAAATTATTAAAGTAAAGATATTTCAATCCTTCTTTAAGAAGCCACACATACCATTAATTACACATTACATTCCAAGTAAAAGATTAACTAAATTAAGTCCCTCTCTCTCTCTCAATTCACGCCAGCCATGAGGACATTATTGGCTACCATTTATTTATTTTTTTTACTTCATTTAAGTGTCTTTAACTTTTTCTATCTTTCTCTCTCATTCATACATTAACCCTTGTTATTCTTGCAACTTTCCTCTCTATTTTTTTCGCTCTTTCTCTCTTCATTTGCTATTGTTCTTGCAAGAACACTTGCTACCTGTTCCTTATTTGAGTTCCCATACATATTTCTTCAAGGCTTCTTTAGTAAAACTCTTGTCCAAAGCTTCTATAGTTGACATAGGTAAAGTATAGTGAGAGTTTCATGCATCAAATGACTTTTCATAAGCTTAAAAGCTAAGGATGATGATGCCAAAATGAAACACTCATCTTATCCATGATTATTCTCTTGTAATATTATTATTTTCTTACTAGAAGTAGTTATATTTTGTAGATCTAACTTTTATATAACTTTGAATATGTGTATGTTTAGATCTAGAGTTTATAGTTTACTACCATGGATTTTTTTTATATTTATGTTTATAGTAGTGTACATCTTGGTTTTAAACTCAAATAAAAATGATGAAATTCGTATCTAGGCAAGACCATATTTAAAAATCACTTTCCAAGTGTCATAATGGAATTTATACTTGAAATAATGAAGGCTTAATGGGTATATATCATCAAGATTCATTTTATATGGTTCAAAGGTGATTTTCAAAGATTATTTTTTAAAACAAAATTCTATTTTCGGATCTAGACAAAGGCATCACTTAAAAACATGTTTTCTAACTCAAAAATAAAGTTTTTATTCAAGATATGGAAGGCTCTTAAGATAGGATATGTAAAGGATGAATTTTCATAAGTTTAGATAGATTTTATCAAAAGATATGTCGAAAAACAAATTTTGTAAATTCGGATCTCAACCAAAACCAATTTTGAAAACCCATTTTTCAACACTAAAATGAAATATTTGTTTAAAAAATGAAAGGCTTATGGAATAAGTATCAATAAGAGATGTTTTTGATAAGTAAATGGTAGATCTACTAATAGAGATTCTCAAAATAGAAAGAGATTACAAAGTATAAAATTTGAGTTTTATCCTAACCTTGTGAAATTATGATGGTTTCAAGAGTATGCCTTAAAAACCCTTTTATCAACTCCAAAGCTTATGTTTTATATGAAAAATGAAGAGTATAGGTCATAGATATCATCAAGTAAATATTTTTATAAGTTGAGGTAGGATTTGCTAAGAAAATATGTAGAACAAAGAGTAGAAATAAAATAGGAAAATTTGAGTTGTTTGTCATTTTAAGAAATTCGTAATAATGGAGTAATGGCATGAAAACACTTACTTTCCAAACTCAAAATAGAAGTTTTATTAAAGAACTTAAGTCCTTAGTGGCTAGGTATGGTTGAGCCTTAAGTTTCTAAGTATCAAATGAGTTTCTTTAAAGGAATCACCACAAAAATAATTTTTACAAAATTTGGATTTTGGAATGAACCATATTTAAAAACACGTTTAAAATGGAAATTTTTATTAAAAAACAAAGGTCTTAAGGAATATACATAATGAGGACTTAATTTTAACAAGAATAAACAAATTTTATCAAGAAACTTTTTTAAAAGCAAGTGGGAATTATCAAGAATACCAGACTAGTCTTTCTAAGTTGATTTTTCATAAAGTCTTATAAGGAAAAAGTTTTCTAAAAATTTCTTTTATTAAATATCATCAAGAACATGTACATATATATCTCATGACATATCAATTATGCTAGTAACTTGTTCATATTGCATGTATGCTTACATTGGATAGTAGAAACTTCATGAACTTTCACAGAATCAATTTTCTAAAATTGTTTTTGCTACTAATCTGAACTGATCAAATCTTTTCGAAGCTTAAAAGTTTTCAAAACTTAAAATATGATATTATAATTAGATAGATCTTTCGAAGTAGATAGAAATCGATACATAATTTGCTAAATTTCGAGTTAAAATGATCAAGTTATAGCTATTTTAATTACGAATTTGATAGTTTATATGAGATAGAATGGATTAGTTTTGAGTTGAAATACCCATTTGGTTATTTCTTTCCTTAGGTGATTTTTCTTTCGAGGATTCGTTGCCACTTGACTATTACGATTAAAAGTCCAAAGTCCAATGGACATATGAGTTTTCCTCTTATTTTGTTACTTTGTTTGTGCTTGTAGGTAGTTGCATTAGAATTATAGGAACAAGATAAAAACCAATATGAATGGGGATGGGATAGATGATGAGACTTTGATGTATGTACGCTAAGAATACTAAAGCATATCGAAGCATGAATCGGTTGGATAATTGCACTGTTCATATTATTTCTGTTTATGTGTACGATATTGGTTGGTTACTCTAAAGAATATATGAATAATTTGACCTAAACAAAAATAAATTGGTCATGCATCGCATCAATTAGTTGCATTTGATAGCAGGTCGATCGGTATGGTCAAGGATTTGTTTGGAGATGAGACCGGTATTAGAGTTCATTCATAGGGAACTAAAGCGCACCGAGAATGCATCCCATGTATGAGCCTAACGAGTTAAGTGCTATGACCCTGGGAGACTTGGGGACTAGCAGCAGGTCGTGTAGACTTTCAATACCATCCTTGACTAGATACGGAAGGCATAAATCCATTCTGTGTATGGGTTCTGGATACCATACATAATTGTTGCTCATGTGTTTGTTCATGCATAGCATATGGATGATTATAACTTGCTTGTTATGATACGAAATTAAGGGAACTCTCACTAAGCTAGTATAGCTTATACCTCAATAGATGTTTGAATAAACAGGTTAATGGGATGATGCTATCTGGGAACCGAGATGGTTGGAGTCGAGTATAACTTCGGGATTTCCATAGGAAGTAAGAATACTTGAAGATATTAGCTAGGTCTTGTGAATTGCTTTGTAATAGTTTTATGTAGTGAAATCTTTTGATGAATTGTAATTGAAGTATAGTGAATTGTATTTCTTTACATTGTTACTCAAGTTGTACCAATATAAAACGTATTACTCGATGTGTCTCTGTGTTAGACGCCTTGTACATAGTATGGAAGCCTTTGCATGACTGAGGTGGTCATTCCTAGGCTTTAATATTATGTACAGCAGACTGCCATGTTTAGGGTATCCTTCGGGGCGTGACATATTGTTTGATCATATGGTTGTTGCATTCATATGCTTGCTAATGGACTTGTTTGATTGCTTTGTTATGAGTATTTTTGCATAAGAAATATCTCACTAAGCTCGTTATAGTGATTCCCCAATAGATTTTTGATGTTTTAGGATTGTTGTTTTTACAGCTGAAGCTATCCTAACTGTTTATGTTTTAAGGAGCTCTTGGAGGAATTCTATTGAAGACTTTAGATTAGATTTCCATTAAAATCTTCTAGAAATAGTTATCTGTCTAGCATGACCATGTTATTTTGAAGTTTTATCAGGAGAATGCTCCATAGAGGTTGTAAAACTTTATATTTTGATGAATTATATTAGTATTGTTTTGTATGTTCCGCTATCATTATCTTAAAATGCATAGCTTCATCTGTCACGCCCCAATGGGTACCCTAAACGTGACAGTCCGCCACACCCAATATTAAAGCTTAAGTATGACAACCTTAGTCATTTCCAAAAGCTTTTATATTAAGTGTAAGGCTTACTTTCACAATTTTAGAGGACCATATATGGAATAATGAAGTTTAAGGAGATATAAAAACATATTAAGAAAAGAAGAATCACAATAATTATTTGTCATGGCAAAACTTTACAAACTTAGGGACAACTCCCTAAATTACTAATCTATTATATACATATTAACATGCTAATACTAAGCTATACTTTATCCAGATTTCTAATGTTCAAAAGGGATTACCTGCCCGCATGGTCCACGTGGCCTTAACCATAAGTACGGGAACTGCAAAAGATATCTATTGGGGTATAAGCTAATAGGCTTAGTGAGAACTATTTCCATAAATAACTTCTTGTAACAAGATTCAAACAAGTTGATTTAATCAAACAAATGTAATGCACAAGCACGTGGGCAAACAATCATATAGCTTTCCGGGAACTATATGTTGAATGGATTTACGCCCTCCATTCGGGGTTTGGTGATACTTATCCTCAAAACAAGTAGTTTTAATAATAGAAAATTTAAGCTTGCGAGCACTCATCGCCAAGCATTCATTAAAAACTTTTAAACTTGCGAGCACTCATCGCCAAGTATTCCGAATCTACTTGATTTGACCTTGCTTTCGGATCAACCGCCAAGCATATTCCATTAAGCCGCCAAGCAATCGCTTTCGGATCTCCGCCAAGTGTTGCTTTCGACATGAGCTTACTATCCTTCTCACCCAAGGATAATAACCCAACCATGCAATGTGACTCACTTCGTGGTATGCATGAGTTCATTAATTTATAAAGTCATAACATAATTATTTTCAACTTTATGGCGATCAAGGAATTTCACACAAATCAATATTAAACTAAAACAATCACTTAGAACAATTCGGCTTCGATATTCTTAGAATTCTTTCAAGGAATTATTTTACATGCATATCGGTTTATCTTTTCCTAACTCTAGTGCAACTAATTTACAAGCACAACAAGTGTAGCATTTAATGGAAATAAACTCACGATGCCATTGTCGTCTATTCCTCTAAGCGGATGAGTCGTTCACACACTCCACTTAATCGTAATAGTTCTCGGGTAAAGGAATCCTTCCTCGGGGTCACCTAACCAAAGAAAATACCCACAATGAGTTTTTCTTGATGATTTTCTTGAATTTTGACAAAACAATGTCAAAGAACGTTAAAGTTCGTATAGAAGAATGTTCCAACTTAAAATGGCCATAACTTGGTCATTTTAACTCGGAATCGCGCATATAATATACCGATTTCTACTACTCGAAAAGATCTACCCATTTCCAAAATTATTTCCAACAAACAAAGCCATATAGGCTCCGAAAAAGTGGGACAAAATTCACCACGGATTTCCAAGTAAAAACAACTTTGGTTCAAGAAATCAAAATTTGTTTGATAAATACTTAGTTATCTATATAGTTGAAAAATTCTCTTTTTATAACTATATAACTCATATTTAAGCATGCTCAAGTGTCTTGTTGTCCAATTATTTTTCTTAGGTAAAACAATGTCGGGTTGAAGCTTTTCGGAAATTGTTTTTGTAAATTTCTTTGAAATGAATACCTTGTTTTCTTTATTTTCTAAAAACGTTTTATGTTGGTTTTATTTATCTTTTCTAAGTGACTTTTGAAAATAAAATTTTCTACTTTCTAAGTTACATTAATACTATATTTTTTTCTAGGAAATATGCTATTCTTCATTTTTCTTGTGTAAATTCCTTTGTTTACTTGTTTTGCAAAAATTTCACTTTCTCATGTCTCTATTTTTCAAAAATAATTACCATGCATGAAAATTTGTTTTCTTCATAAAAACAATGTGGAACAATTAAGGACTTTTTGTAGAAAAACTAATTTCTATAATATTATTATTTCCTCTTGTAATTGAAAAGAAATAACTTTATTTTTTCAAACCATAATTTCTTTTCCTATTTGTAAAGGTCTTTTCTTAAAATTTTCCTTAGTCATCCATCTTATTTTCTTTTTATGAAAAGAACCATTTTTATCAACAAATATTTTCTTTTGAAACAAGATGGAATAATAAAAGATTTTAGTATCTTTCAAAGCAAAAGTAGTTTATAAAATTATAGTGAGTTCTTTTTGTAACATGAAAAGGAATGAGTTTATTTTGTGTTGCTTTATAGATTTTATACTTTACATAAACTTATTTCTAAGTGACAAAATTCTTCTTTTTGTTTAAATAAAATTTGGACAACAATCTAAATGAACATGATTATGAGATAATAATAACAAAATAACATAAAGCATAATAATAAAGTCAAGTATTGGAGTCTTAGCTTTTTCAAGGCTCCCGGGACTAAGAAATAACTAGTCCCATAATAAATAAATGAAAAAGAAAAGCTTGTTTTGACTTGATGAGGACAAGTCTAAGACTAGAGACTAGTCTTAATTTCAACAAGAAATAGATAAATAAATTGCAATGGAAAAGTAAATAAATTGCTTTGCATGAAGTAAATAAATTGCAAGTGAGCTTATATGCTCTAAAGAATATGTATATATATATATATAATTAACAATAATAAAACAACATAAACATAAATGGATTGGCATGAACAAGAACAATACATGAACATAATGTAGTTTCCATAACTTGTAGTATTTGGAAACTCACACTATGGTCATGTAAAGTTACATGACATGAAGAAGAAGAAAGAAATATAAAGTGGTTACCTAAAGAAGATTTGATATGGTTATGTGGTTATGGGTTTTTGTTGTTGGTGGAAGTTGTTGTGGAATTATTTTGAGAGAGTTTTGAGATAATATTTTGAGAGAGTTTTGAGAGGAGATTTTGGAGAGTTTTGGTATGAATTTGTGGGTAGTGAATGTGTGAAAGAAGTGAAAGAGAAGGGGGGTATTTATAGGATTGAGGAGTGATTTTTGTGTGATTAAAATAAAGTGAAATTAAAACAAATTGAGGGCATTAGAGGGGGGGGGGGGGGAGGGGGGCGGCCATGCATGGGGGAAGGCGTAAGAAAAGTAGAGATA
>JAMXBD010004686.1:0-47907 GCA_024138025.1 Combretum micranthum | reverse complement strand
ATCCTCACTACTTTGTCTATAAATTTTTTTTTTGCTTTTTTTTTAACCTTTTGAGAGTCTTATTTATTTTTACACAATACCTTACATATGTAATAATAATAAAATATTTCAATCTCAAAATGTTAAATAAACCTCTGCATTCAAAAAACCTCAAAAAGCGAGGTCCTTCACTTGGAAACTTACATCAAGCATTTCCAATGTTAATGCTCTTATGTGTCTCATATACTTTTATGAAATACACAACATAATAAAAAAAGTTATGAAAATACATGAAAAACCTTACTCTTTGGGCTTTCTCCCGAAAAATTTTAAGAACATTTACATTTCATAGGACCTCAAAAAGTAAGGTCCTTCATATAGTTATCGTGTCAAGAATCTTAGGATAGGATCTCAAAAAGTAAAATCCTTCGCATAGTTACTATATAAAGGATCTTAGGATAGGGATACTCTAGTACTTATACCACACTTATACGCTTGACGTTGTTTTTCCAGTCAATCTTTGTTTCTTCTTTTAGAAGACACATCTATGTTTTCTTGAAATATTGTCAATCACTTGGAATGGAATAAAGTTAGTTTTTATTTAAAAAAATTAATCAAGTGTGTGAGTTGTGATGCAGAACATTCCAGGTTGCCACCGGATGATTGGGAGTGGTTTTTCTTATGCCCAACCCGCAATAAGTATGGTAGTAGCAGTCGCTCGAATCGTGCAACCAAGAGCGGGTCTTGGAAAGTTACTGGTACAAGACATGAGATAAAAGCACGAGAGACTCATAACTCGATCGGTTTTAAGATTATATTAGTATTCAAGCATCATGCTTCCAACAACTCGAGGACCGAGTGGGTCATGCACGAATATCACCTTAACTCGGACGCCTCAAGTTCCACCCAGGTAACCTTTCTATACAAGTATCAACTTTTATTGAAGCCTAACCTAAAGAAAGTACAATAAATTTGGAAACCTTAAATTATTGTGTTTTCTCCATTTTGACAAGGTAAATGTTTTTGATATGTCGACAGATGCCTTATGTCCTTTGTCATTTGAAGAAACGAGCATAAGATAATGGTGATGTTGAAGTCGGGGGTTCCAAGAGTTACACTACTACTACCGAGAAGGATCATAAGAAAATGGTGATGTTTAGGTTGTGGATGATGATATTAATTCAGATGTAAAATAATAATACATGTGTGTCTCTTGTCGCTATAATTTATCGAAGCTCCGTGTATATGTAGTGATCGTAGCGAATTCTGTCAACCGTGTGATTGAGTATGCATATATATATGCAGCCATCATTTTTGGCAATTATGACATGCTGGGCAACAATCATTTATATATATAAGGTACCGGTTTAGAGCGATATATATAATCTTCAAGTGCGTGGGAATACTTTTTCCAGTACATTCATACAAACACACACACATATATATATATATGTGTGTTAGTTACATCTATATATACATAAAAGTATCAAATGCAGTAAACCCAATAAAATTTTAGAAAAGAGGGGACCTCCATTAATTACGTTGAAATGTCTCTTCATCATGCATATGTATTAGCTTCAATTTGGCCTTGCACTAGTATGTTAAGTTGGTTAGCGTAAACATAATTTTTTCTAACTGCCTTTCTTCTTTTTACAAATAAATATATTCAATATCATCATTTTGTTAAATTAAATATTGTAACCAGTTTGAAGCTACTATGTGTCATATATACGCATAAAAACTTGAAATATCTAATGCAATCTTAATTTATATCAAATAGAAAAAGGTAAACATTAATGACTAAAAGTTAATTATAGAAATGACAAACTATGTGGATACATAATATGATTTGAAAAATTAGACCAAAAGTAGGGATGATTTTAAGAATTTTGATTAGGCCAATTCTAATTAGGGTTGCAAATGAGTCAAGTAATGATAGCATAATGCTAAGGTCAAGTCTAAGCTTGACTAAGCTTAAAATTTTAAGCCCCACCTCAACTTGAAGTAAAACCAAATAAATTCTCACTCAATTTAGTTAAACTCATTTAGACTTGATTCATCTAAAAAATATTTTTTATTCTAATTAGAATAATATTCACTTTTGGACATTTTAACCAATTCCCCTCCACCAAGTTCCTTTTTAAGGTCTTAGCCCATTATATTACTTCCAAACCCCACAATTATCACAGGCATATCTCAATCAATCTTGACTATTGATATTATAAGCAACCAAGAGGTCATTCACTACTCCCTCTAATGACCTATTAGTTTCTCTCATAAGGAGATCCCATTTCAACAATCATCTTAATATTACCCAAGACTTTAAACTTTATTAGACTTTCTCTCCATCACTTATCAGAAAACTTTTTGAAATAACTGTTTCTTCTCTATAATCCTTCTATTTTATCACATGCACTACATGGTTGATTGAAATAGAATTGGCATTCAACTCTTATTACTTATGGAACAACTATTACCCTTTATGGTTTGCAAAAGGAAATCCTATAATCAATCTCTATTCCATATTATATGGAATAAATGATTGAATTTTTATTCCTTCCCTTCATCAAAGAAATTGCTATCTCTATAGAGTATTTTGTATGGAATATAACTTTATTTTAAAAAAAATGACCCTAGATATAACATAAAACAATAGTAGAGGAATTACTATACATTTCCATTTTCATTTCATTTTGAATGAGCTAAAAGTAATGTTGGTGCTAAGAATCATTCAAAGTTAGGTGATAGAGGAGGGATAATTTGCACAACAAATGCTACACGTAAGAACAAAGACACATGATAGGAGGATCTTCTGAAATGCATGCTAATAAGCATGAAGTCAAAATGCAATTATTGGTGAGGAAATAGTAATAAAATAAAAAATGAAAACCAAAATGGTCTTACCATACCTTAATATGTGCCTCCTATGGTAGTGCATAAGTTGGAAGCAATGGAAGTAATCTAATAACAAGTGTTGATTACTTTATAGGAAAGCACTCATATGACAAATCAACTTTCATCAATATTTGACCAACTCATCCATGTAATTGCAACTACCTTTATGCAATGTAATAATAATTAACCAATAACCTTTACTATAATAACCATTGGCATAACAATCTTTCAAAATATATTACTTCTAATCTAATAGGAATAAACCATCATCAACATACTACACTGGAAACTCTAGTAGAGGAAAACCTGTTACATTTCAATACATGGCTCTTTTTGATAATGCAAATGCTAAGAGAAATGAAACACAAGGAAAGTTATAAATTGTACAACATACACAGATTATGAAACAAATTTTTATAGTGTGCGAACAACTACTTCATCCTTAAAACTATAGCTTTATGCTTATATTATAGCATGGTCCATTATTTCTTGTTGTCATAGTCTTAAGTAACAACTACCTATATAGCCTTTCTTCCTATAATTTAACCAAAGGATCTTGCTATCCAAATTTAGTAATAATTAAATGAATTGATACGTGTGTGTTTATTATTTATGATTATTACATTAATAATTGTAACGCTCTAAACTATGAGTCATTTACAACCACTACGAGTCCATATTAATATGAACATGCAAGGGCTCATAACTCGCTAATTATCTCCAAATTAAATAAATGACTTCAAACATACATTAGTCGCATTATATATATATATATATATATATATATCACCAAAGTAACAACAACTCTACAAGTAAGGAAAGTATTAACAACACTAAAGGATCAACAAGTACACAAACAACAACATGTATTTAGGTACATATCTAATTAACCCTAAAGGGTCGAACTCAAAGAATAAGATAAAGTTAAAAAATAATTGTCCCCTACTCTTTATGTCCCATACTAATAGGTATTCTTTCTTAAATTCACCTACTCTAGTGTCGCTCTAACTCTATATTCTACTAATAGGTCACCATTGCTATACTTGTAGTGAATAAACACAGTACCTATACTTGAAAAAGATGAAAGAATAAGTCAAAGTCCAACAGGATACCACCACAAGCACAAGTGCATGAGCAAACAATAATTCACTCACATGCAAATATATATCTAATGAAACAACTAGTTAATTATTATCTTTATTCTTAAGTCCATCAGACAATAGGGGGATAACTCAATAATATGAAAACACACTTATATAAATAATACATTTATGATGTTCAATACTTCCTAACATCCATGAGTCTATGAGTCCATGAGTCTAAAGCCTAGATCTACCAATATCATCTCTAGGTGTGACTCTATGAAAGGGACAACATCACACAAGGATCATCAAAGTGTCGCATTGACATCACCAGTACTTCTAGTCCACCAATCATAGCCAAGCATACACAACACACAATATTGTAGCTAGATATTCCATTAGTCAAATTATTAATCTGCCATAACAAGAACAATTATCAAACAAGGTAATACACATACATAAAGCATAGACTTGTCGTAAAATCTAGAATCTTATAAACCTAAGTTACATAGTAATTATAGTATTTGGAATCATCTGCTCTTCCGATTTATCTATAGATCTTATTTCCTATTGCTCTTGCTCCTACTAAATCACCAACGGTACTCATATACATTCTCATTTCCTATAGCTCTTGCTCTTACCAAATCACCAATAGTACTCATATACATACTTAGTTTAAAGATAAGATATTAAATTAGAAAATGAGAAATAGGTAATTAATTTAATAATGTCTAGACTTCAAGGTTTTAAAGCAACATAAAACCTTTGTAGAAGGAGTCAAATAAGGTTCTGTGGTTTTTTAAAAAGGAAAAGGCGGTTTTAAAGAATTTATGTTATACATAAGTTCCAACACAAACTGTGTTAGAGGTTGTGTACTTAACACAGGTCTCAACACCACATGTGTACTAGGTAGTGTTGAACACAGAAGCAAAATAATAGGCTACTGTAAACCCTTAGAATTTTCAGTAAGTTCAAACATAAACCTTATAGTTGAAATCAAAACCGAAACCCTAAAACTGATTCGAGTTAACCCCAAATCCTAGAAACCCTAGACTCGATCAGACATAGTTTAGCAATCCTAGAATAGCAAAAGAAGTAAATAAAGATAGAAACTCTAAAAAAATGTTTAGGAAAAATTTTCATGAAAACGATAGAAGTTTTCGAAGCCGTAATTGTTTCAAAAACCTTAAGCAATACAATTTTCATGCCCGATCGTCTGCATAAATGAGGCAACATGTTCGGAAAAAGAAATTAATAATAAAATAATATTAAATTATTTTTCTAATATATTTTATTATTTTTTCGATTTATAAAACGTCAGTTAAACCTGAATTTTACACACATCTTATTTTTGCTATCATTGTACTTTACATGTATCATGTTCCCTATTGATTACTATTCATTCCATCACTTTTATCACCATATTCTTACACCCCATACTTACACCTTACCTCTTCTTAAACACACCATACTTTACATAACTACCTACTTCTCTTCTTTAATTCTTTTCTCTCTCTCCTCCTCTTCTTGTTTGTGCCGACATCCCTCCCCATTCTCTTTCTCTCTCAATTTTCTTTTTCATTCTTTAATCCATTCCTCCCTCTATAAACACCCCCTCTCTCCTCTCATTTCACACATTATCTCTCACTCTTTAAACAAACATAAACTGATGCAAGGCAAAAAGAATATTATTATTTTAGGAAGATTGTTGTTTTCTTTTTTGGATAGATTTAATTAGTATTTATAGGAATAATATCTTTTAATCAAATTAGTGTATCTTTTTCTTATATCTCAAGTGGTTTATTTAGATTGATCAATATATCCTTTTGTATATGTCAAGTCTTTTAATTAGACTTTTAGTTTAATCCTACAAATAAACTAGCCATGTGAAAGTTGAGACAAAGAATTACGATAAAATAAAATATATTTTTATCTCTTCTATCTCTTCTGGTATTCTATGGAATCAACAGGTTGATGGAAGATTGCTTTTTGGTATTCATGCGTGAATCAAAGATTGCAATGTTTATCCTTTTTTTTTTTCAAAATTTGTACTCTTATTGAGTTTTCAAATTTTGATGCCTATTTGTCTGGGTATTCCTACAATCCATAGATATATATAAGATCATCTTTTGGTAATCATGCATGGTTCAACAGGCCTCAATTTTATCACTTGTCACTTTTTGGATATTCATAAACCAACGAATCGTAATACTTATCTCTCTTTTCTTCTTCTGCATCATAAACTCTCTCAAATTCTCTCTTCTTTTCCCCAACAATACTGCCCCCTTTCCTCTCCCTAGGTACTCCACAGCATCCCCTCTTTCTCTATCTTACCCACTCATCTTCTCTTGTTTGTCTAGTAAATACTCTAAACAACCCTTCCTACTTTATGGTTAAATGAGTCTTGTATAATTTTCATCCATATTCCCATGGAAGATTCTCCCTATTATGCTCATGCTAATGATGGAAATGCATGCCACTGTACTCAACTCTTGTTACAATTGTGTTTATGTTCATTTACATTAATGTGTACTAATCTAACTTTTATATATGTAACTACATGTATGTGTATATACTCTTTAAAGCATATTGCTTACTAAATTAAGTTTTATTTTCATGTTCTTTACATTCTTGCAATTTATTTTCATAGAGACTTGTCCAAAGTCAAAGTCTTAGACTTGTCCATTTCAAAGTCCCGGGGAGCCTTGTCCTAAATCAAAGACTCCCATTTTACTTTATATTACTTTATTGTCCATATTTATTATTTCTTGTCATTAAGTTATTTTATGATCATATCAATATTACATTATTTAAGATTTTTTTTTTTTTTTTTGTGTTCATAAACATGTAATGCTCATAGTGATGTTGCGATAATGAAAAAATGATTTTTGAACTCAACCAAAAGTCTCTAAATTAAAAATAAGAATAAGATGATCATAAGGTTATCATGATATTCACTTACTAATTTAGAGGGCCTAGAATAAAGTGAGAAATTCATGTAGTCATGAACCTCTACACTATGACAATTCTTTATTATGTAAAATATTTTTAAGATTTGATTTTAATACATGGAAAACGATATAATAAAAGAGAAAATTGTAAAAAAAAATTCATCCCTTAAATTTTCTTCTTTAATGCTATGACACGTAAAGGATAATTGAGGATGTGAAACTTTCATTTTTTTCTCAAACTAACTTAATATTAGTGTTTTAAAATAATTAATTAAAATGGAAATTAACCATAAATTTTTTTTATTCCATGAACCTTAAATCATGAACAAAGTTTGAAAACTTTTTTTTTTTTTTCAATCTTGAATTACTATTTTTAGAAGGTCATGAAGTGATCACACCAAAAACTTTGATCTTTCAACAAAAGTAAGATAAAATGTTTAAGCTTTATTTAAAAGGTTTCTTCAAGAAAATTTTTATAAGAAATATCAGTAAAACCATGAAGTTATGATGAACAATTATTCATGCTTCATTTATATTCAAATGTAGGAATAATAAATGTACACCTTAGAGATTTCTACATAGAGCAAAATCTTAGAAAATACTAAAAAGAAGTTAAAACATATACTAGGCATAATCTGAACCAACTGTTTTGAGATGTTAGAGACCTTTTATGATCAAAATAACCTTAGAAATAGATAGAGCATTCGAAGTAGGTAGAAAAAAACTACCCATTAGCAAAAATCAGAGTTAAAATGATTTAGTTATGACTATTTTAAGGTTAAAACTAAGTAACCAGAAAATCTACCGAGAACAAAATTTATTGAGTTAGAAATTTACATAAGTTAGTATGAAATACTCATATCGGGTACCTCTTTTGTTCAGGTAATAAGGATTACGAAGCATCATTTCTTGAAGACTATTTCAACTAAGAGGTCGTCGTCATGATCAAGTGAGTTTTCTCTTTATGCATATCTTGTTTTTGTATTAAAGTAGTTGCACTAGTTGATAGAGAAAAGATAAGAAAATGAATATGTTTGTGGGGATATTATGGGATTATGTTTGTGCTTGCATTACATGACCAAAGGACTATAAACATATCAGAACCTTGATATGGTTGCTTAATATGTTATGTTATTTTTCTCTATTGTTATGTTTGTATGATGATTGTTTGGACACCCCTTAAATGAATAATAATATAGTGGAAACAAACTAAAGAAATTGATCACACATCGCATATCGTCGAGTCACATTTCATTTTGTTGCTACTACTACGCATGAAACAAGATGGGTGATTAATAGTACACAATGTACATGCCTTACTTTAGCATTGAAGAACTACAACGTTTGAGCAATACAGCCTCATTGTGGAGCCATGTCGGATCAATCGCTATAGGCTGATACCTGATGATAAGTAGTAGTGGTCGCAAGAACCTCCTTTTTCTAAATAATAGTGGTCGTACGGACACCTTTTCAAAGTTCCTTAACTCTTGTCATAGAAGGCTTAAATTCATGCTATATATGGTTTCTAGAAAGCCATATATATTTTGTTGGATGACATATGTTTGTCTAACAAACTTGTTTGGTTTCACTTGTATGGTACGTATTACAGGAATATTCTCATTAAGCATATTGTAGTTTACATGCCTATAGATTTTTATTATCACAGGAATACCTCTAGCTCTACCTTAGGATGGTAATGCCCAAGGTAAATGATGATGGAATTTTTGGAGCTTTTGAAGGAACTTTACGTGAAGATTTTAAAGTAGATTTCCATTAAAATCTCTTTTATTAAACTTGTTAATATTTTAGAGATTGTTCATGGATTACTGTAATATTAAAGTTTATTTAAAGGTTTAGCGGGCCTATACCCTAAAGACTTTGTAATCTTTTGAATTTTTAAGTTTATGTATAAATAATTCTATGGCTTACTATTCATTATTATCATCTTATATTGCATAACTCCATCAGCATTCCCTTTGTTATAAAAGTACGTCTTGTATATAATATAGAAGCCTTTGCGTGACAAGGTAGTCATTCCTAGGTTTCTATATTATGTACAATGGATTGTTACACTTAAAATACCCTTTGAAGCGTGAAAGCTACAATGTCCAACACGAGTTCAAATACAGCCTGTGCTTGGAGGTCATGTTGAATCTAAAAGGCAGCAAACACATTATGGTTTTAATAGCTACTACCTGAGACCAGCTTTAACAGTAGTTTCTTGGTGTTATAAACGAGGGTTAAGGATCCCATACAGGGTTCTTCAATGATAAACTCCAGTATGTAGCAAAATTGGGATCCTCTAACAAGGATCCATAAAAGCTAGCATTTTTTTTCTTTTAAGGTATTATAAATAATTTTTATTATGTTGGCTCCTTAAATAATATAAATAAATATTAAGAACTATTTTTTAAGATCCTTAGGGATAAATTGAAAGTTTCTTAGAAATGAGAGTTTCTTAAGATGCTGATGTGGCATCTAGGGACTCTAAACGGAATCATTAGAATTAGATGATCTGAGTGAAGCAGATATCGAATAGGAAGGTGCTATAGATCAAGACCCTATACATAGTCCAATGAATAATAGGACTCTATAGCAAAACCTATCATTCTCTAGTTAGATTTTAAATAGAGTGTTAATATGTTATAAGATAAGTTCCACAATAATTTATGTTTCTAAAATTTTGGAACCAAAACCCATACGTGATGTATAAACTATAAGGTATAACTTAATACACTCTTAAGCCAGTGTGTTATATGGGTTTATGATATATGGATGTTTCAATGTTAATAGACTATTATGTACTCCATATACAAATGCAATCGCACCTTAAAATATTTAATATACCACTTACCATATCTATTTTAATTATCAAATAATAGATTGTACGGTCTTGTTGACTGGACGATAGAACTTCTCATTCCAAACTTTTATTTATGGTATAACTCTAAGTATAAGTTATAAAGAAACAAAGGAATTGCAAAACAATACTTAGGATTTGTTTGGTTCGTTTTATTATGATAATTTTAGCATCTTTTTTTTTATTCAAATATATTCTTTGTAAAAAAACAGATATAGATGAAGAACGGGTAATTTTACTAATAAAAAAATCAAATAGACCATATACAAATAAGATATAAAAATAGATTACATACAGATAAGATACAAATGAAAATCAGATAATCCAAATAGACCTTTGATAAGATTAGGTAGGATATCTCTATTTTGTCATTTTTTGCTATTGGCATTGTATTTTTATTTATTTTTCTTTGGTGACATGTGTTTTGCAAAGATAAGAGAAAATTTTAATCAATTAATTTCATCGTCAAAAAATGTTAAAAGCCATTATCCCTTTTTGGCCATTTTTTCCCACTATATATTCCAAATCAACAATACACTAATTTGCGTAATCATACAACAAGATAAAAGAAATTACTAAATTGTGTGATTTTTTTTTTTGGCCATTATGATTGTTGAATTTACAACAACTTAAAATAAATAATATTTCACCATGAAGTATATGAATGGATAAAAAATCTGCTTCTTGATCAACTAGCACGAGCCTAGGTCACACTTGCCGATCAATTTTAGGATGAGTTCTTAAATGGAAAGCACTAGGCGGAAAAACATCGGAGAATCCACAATCGCTTTGTCTATGAGAATGAGTTTTTCCCTTTTTATAACACATTTATAGCTAGATAATTTGTACGCCCTATTCACAAGTCTCTATCATGAAATCTAACAAACAAAATATCAACCACAGTTAAAAGTTGTAAACGAGACTCGATCTCTTTTATGTAAGGCTTAATTACAAAAATATAATGTGTGTTTTGATCAATTTGTAAATATATGATATGTATTAGTTTTTTTAATAAATAGGTAATCCGAATTTCATACAAAAATATCATTATAATTAATTACTATTGAAAGAAGATGTGTTAGAGTTTTATTGGCATAAAAAAATTAATTTAACAAAAAATATTATTAAAAAATTAAATAAGTAAAATATTAAAAATTATTTTTTTTTAAATGAGAAAATTTAAAAAAATGTAAAATTATTTTTTTAACTAATAAAATATTGACATGTGTCATTTTAAAATTATTTAATAATAATGACACTTTTGTATAAAACATGGATCACCTACTTGTTAAAAAAATTAAAACAGGTCATGTGTTTGTATCTTGGTCAAGATATAACTCATGTTTATATAATTAACCCTTTATGTAAATAATTATATATAATATTATATAAACATATTAATATAAATAACTATATATAATAAAATAAGATTAGAAAAAATTTATTCATAAGCTTATTCACTAGCTCCTTGCAAGTTTTAACAAATCTATTCATAAGACGGCTTGCAAACCTTAAAAAAAAAAAAAAAAAAAAAAACTCAGACTCAACTATATATGAAGAAAGAATGAAGAAGAAGAAGAAGAAAGGAAGAAAGGAAAAGTCACCATATGGAAGCATAAAGGAAGAACAATTTAACAAATGCTTGAAAATGTGTGTGAGAGATTTAGGGTAAATCAGTGCATTCGGGTTAGTTGTAGCCACTTCAAATTTTTTGCGATTTAAAAAATATTAGTAGATAGATATCGTATGGTATATAGATATGTGTTCATTATATATATAGATATAAATATATATGATAACGATAATAAATATGATTATTGAGTGCATAGGTAATTATAAATACACTTCAAATCACATAAATTAAGAATAGGTACATAGCTTATAGGTTAATTATACATGACCAATGATGATCATGGAAGTAAACTATGCTCTAGAAATAATTCGTGCAGCGTTAAACATAGTTAAACCATAACCTAAAAACCAAAAATATCGAGACTCTAAATTTGTCAAGGATCTTAAAATAGCCTACGTTGTTACGCAAGTACATGATAATATAAATATATTTTATCTAAGTTACCCATGTGTTGAGTAAATAAATATATTTGTAAATTACTCAAAGTTTGCCTTGCCTTGATTTGTCTGAATTTAAAAGCAGACTGATAATGCTATTAATAACTCAATTAATTTTGCCATAGAATTGAACCAAGAACTTTTGTTTTTTTCCATCCAAACCTGGTCATTTATGACGTCCACTATGCGACTTAAATTTAGTTCCTCATATTGGATGGTATGTCAACAAATTTATAAGATAGAGTTTTATCATAACAAAGGTTATTATAGTAGGATAGTAATATATTCTCTATATAAGAATTAGATGTCATTTATAGACAACAATGTAATAACAACAAAAAATTCTAAACTTAACAAAACAAAAATCAAAGTCACCTTTAATTACAATCTGCACCATGACAATGGAACATAACACTTAAGTCTAGTGGAAATTTGACTTTTCAAACTTCATAAATAAGCAACTAACAAAACCACCTTCTTATTATACTCACACACACACGTCCAAACTAGATGATTCCTCAAAACCGTAATAGATAAGAATTGAAAATTTTTAAGCAATCAAGAACAGTCCATTGAATGACTATCACATCAAATCCTTCCTTTGCAAGTTAAATTTAAAGGCAGACTTATTCTATATTCTTAAATTTATGTCTCTACCTACTCTGTCTCTTTTACTCCTCCGATCCGTCCTCGTCCCAGTTTCTTCCTTTTCATTCTCTTTTTGTTCTTCTTTAAACAACCATTTGCCATTTCTAGAACACCAAAAATAATCACTACTACGCCACATCCATTCCCAGTCGCTTATGGAGAAGATGTCGTTAATTCTTAATACCAAACCCGTTTCTAGGATTAGCTTAAACTATACAAGGTAAATTCTAATCTAATCCATCTTCTTTTAACATTAAAAATTTATCATACTAATAATGTAACAAAAAAAAAATGTATTCTTTTCTTCAATAGGGTCTTGGATATTTTGGTGTAAAGCTTTTTCTAACCCAACTCCTATAAATATAAAGGTAAATGTACTTGTCTATATCTATGATTATTTATTCCATAAAAACTATGTTTGGAGTTGCCCAAATTAAATTGAAGAAATTTTGTTATGTGGCTACAAAAAAAGGGGAAATGAAGAGTTAATAAAAACTCTTATAAATTATTATATAATGTGGTTTAATTAATTAAATTACAGACTAGAGAATGAAATTGTTGTGTATTCTAATAGAATGAAAAGAAATTTATGTTACGTTAAATTACATACTTTATTTATATGTACTGTTACTGGAACATTTGATATGCAAGAATGGGTCAGAATGGAATCTCAATTCCAGCTTCTATTCCTTTCCCAGTGTTTGGGAGAGTTTTTAGAAGCCGAAATCGCGATTTCTTGAATTGACAATTCCAACTTTGAAGAGGAATTCGATTCCGCTTTGAGAAGATGGAATTGCGATTCAGTCATTCTTATTAATTATAGAGTGTAATTACTTTTTTATCCTATCATGTATTAATAGTTTGCATTTCTTACTAATGGTATTTTGGACAATTACACTTTTAACCATTCCATTCCATTAGTTTCTCAAATATAGGAATGGATTTGTCATTCCTAAACTCATTCCATTCCATTCCATTCTAATCCAATCCATTCCGTTCTAAATCATTCATGCGTACCAAACACGACATAAATGAAAATAAAGTTTAGTCAATGAAAAGAAGAAAAAGGAAAGAAAGGAGATTCCAACTAATCCTTATGGAATGTCTTTATTACACAATAAGTGAAAAACATCAAAAGGATAAATTATAAATTAATGAGAAAAGTTAGAAGGGCACAGAATCCAAATAATATAAATATTTGATAGTCTGATATAATGTGAAGTCTATAGAAACAATAACTATAAATATAATAATAACTTTGAATGTATGAATAAATACAGATGGGTGGCCTTAGCTTTATGCTGTTGTTAATGTGGATATGTTGTTCATTAATAAAAGTAAGGGATACAGAACCGTCCCACCATTAATCTAACTGTTAAAATAAATATAATAAATAAAATATTAACTATTTTAGTAATTCGATCACGTTTGGATATAGTATAAGCCATTAGATGATAACAAGACCGGTCCCATCAAATTTAATAGCGGGACCATAGAATTGTCCTAAAAGTAATAGAAATTACTAGACATATTGTCTAAAAAATTTATTAAAAAAAATATAAAGTATAAGGGGAAATAAATATCGTGTCCTTGGATAACGGATATGACAAATTGTTATTGGATTAAAGTTGATTGAAAATATTGTTGAATATAAGTATTGGAATGGGGTTATAAAGTATTATTATCATTACTGCAACACCTGAATTTTATCAAGGCGTTTACATTCGCCACGTGTAATACCTTAGGTATTATATGCATGAGCCTCCTTAAAAGATTTGTTTATGTCAAATATTTGCTAGCCAGTTTTAATTACTAAAATCATTTAATTAAATTCCGAAGACAATTGGATTTAGCAACAGTAAAACAAACTTTATAAAAACATTTTTAACTTCTACTCATACGATTAGATCAACCTTTATAAAAACAAAACCATACTATCAAGTATCTCATATACTTTCCTTAATAGTAAAACAAAGTTTTAAAGATTGAATTATAAAACATGGGCTTCACCAGGCCCTTAAGGAAAATATACAAGTTTCAAATATAAATCCAGCTCTAAAACAAAATAAAATGAAATGCAAATAATCCATTGTTCCAAAATCGTTTCACTCTTCAACAAACTCTTCCTGAGTCATCCAATACTCTTAATTCAATCATCATCATCTCCACCTGGAGAGATAACAACATTGAGCTGAAGCTTAGTATGATAGCAACACAAGCACACACGAGATGGCACGGACGCTTTTCTTAATGCAATATATCAATCAATAGTTTATATATTTAAATTAAAGTGAAACAAATAATATGGGATCACTCATACTTTGGAACAAGCCTTCGGGAATCTGGGGATCCTGAGTAACAACAGTTGCTTAGGAGGTTGATATAATCAGCTCAAATACTTATATCTTCAATATCTTATTGAAAAAGAAAATAGTCTCATTTAGGGTTCACAGTCATTACAAAGCTTTACTTATCTCATTCCATGATATCGTTTAATTCAACCGATCTCATAAACAAAAACTAAACTATGTTCCTTCACCACAAGCTTAAGCAAGCATTACACAAATATCGTTTGCCCTATCAGCTACTCGCTAATGGCATCATGGTATACCATTGCATCATGGTAAGGGATGGCCTAAGCATCTAACTACTCTACCCAGCTTCAAACAAGGTTTTTGCTCCCTGGACCGGATTAAATGACACAAACACAAGCGATACTCAATTATTAAGGTTGTCTTTAAGTTTTAATTCATTTTAAATGCCTACCTTAACAATCAACACACAAGTCACTGTGTACCTTAATTATTCAAATTCTAAACAAAGACAAAGGTATATCAGAAGTCATCCTAAAAGATAAATCAAGTTTCTATATCTGTTTGAGAATTAAAATCATATAAGCATCTAAATGAATTATCCACTCACATCAAATTTATATTAAAAACTTATTTGATCAGATACTAAGTAAGAACCCATCCATGGCTACAAAAATGACCCTGCTAAGATACGGACAATTCTGCATTGTCTGTTTAATTATTTCTTTTCCTTTGTTTATAAACATTTATTACAAAAACATTACTACCCTTCATTAACTTGTAGAAAATATTCATTTTTCTAGCAAACACATTTGAAACAACATATTCCACTTACTATTCATGGTTTAATCTAATATATTAATCTAAGTTAACTCTAGTTAAGTCTATATTACTCAACTTAGCCAAGTTGATTAGACTTAATCATTTAATCTAGTTACTAAGTTATATTAACTTTTCTCACTAAGATTACATATATCTTATAGGATTTTAATTAATCTATTTCACTTTAGCTTACTAAGTTCATCAAGTGAAGTTGAACTTAGATTTATTAGCTAAGTCCATTTCATGCTATAAACCTTTGTTAAGTCTAATAACTACTAAACCTACTATTCACTTAACTCGTTTCTGATTAAACTAATACTAATATATTATATTTATTATTCATTATTCGTCTATCCTATTTTAGCTTTCTTTCTTTTCTTTTTTTATATGAACAGTACCATGGGAACAGATCACGCCTATGATGGAGGTTATGATGGTCATCATGGGCCTCATCATACCAGAGATCAAGGGGGAAAATGCGATTCGATAATATCACACCCTTCGTCATGGCCGTGATTTAGGCCGTTACATTTGAAAATTCACGATCAATGGAGATTACGGTTCTCATCATGCCCATGATCACCCTAGAACTTCATTTCTGATTGTATAATGGGCCATATCATGCTCGTCATGAATAAGGGCATCAAAGTTACATTTTTCCTTTGTTTTTTTATCCTAAATTCATCAACTTATACACATCATACTTCAAATATGACCCCATAAAATCAGCATATCCATCCATAAACATAACTTACAATACTTCTAAATACATTTCACTTCAAATTTCCTTCATTGCATTTTATCAAACAATTAGTCGACTCAAATATACACACTTTTAGGTTTTTACATATATGTTTACATATTACTAATTTATCTATGTTATCATAATTTCTACATGCATTTAACACTAATTCACAATAATCATGTATTTACAACAATCAATTTAAAAGAAAATAATTAGCTCACTTGTTTAGCCATTTTCATCAACTAAATCTTCTCTTCTACTACTTCCTTGAGTTGGTGTAGCTTCTTGTAGCTTAATTCCCTACTTCAATCTTGTTTTTCATCTTCAATTTCTCCTATATTCTTGTTAGATTTGAGATTTAGGGTTGTTTGATGTTGAGAAAAAGAAGAGAGATATAATGGGGTAGAGAGAGCAGCTAGGAAAGAAGAGGAAAAGAAAGAAAAGAAAAGAAAACGAAAGGAAAAGTGGTTAGGGTTTTCTAAAGGGAAAAATATGTAATGTTCATGGGCTTAGGCTTTGACTTGGGCTTTAGGCTTGGTTTTAGGCTTGAGCCTTTAAATTTAATTTAAGCCTTTATCTTAAAGTTTTAGGAATTAAATTTTAGCAAGAGAAATTAAGATATTATATTTGGTAATTTGAACTAGAAATTTAGATTAAGAAATTCAATTAACAGGAATTTGATATTTATGTTGAGTTTAGGAATTTAGGACCTACCAATTGATATTTAGATAGAAATGGCTAAATGAGGCATTTTGGAAATCTAGGAAATTGAAGAAAGTAGAAAAATGAAATGTAATATTTGAAATCTCAAATTTCAATTAACTTATTTTCCAATTGATCTTGTCAAATTATCTAGTCTTACTCCATTGTTTGCTTGTTTTATTTAATTGGTCCATCTAAATTAAATTTCTAAACTAAGTTCACAGTCATTCACTATTATACTACTCAATTACTATAGTTTTAATTTAGTTAAGCAAGATTTTGGGAGTTTCAATTACTTTAGTGTCTTTTAGAATTTAGTACAAGGAGGAGGAAAATTCTATAAGAATGCTAAAGAAGAAGAATAAGAAATTTAGATATTTGAAGATATAATTTGAAAGCTTTCCGACAACTATTCATATACTTAAAAATAATAAAGAAATAAAATATGCTTAAAAACACTAAAGTACCGTAAACAAAGAAACATAAAATTTATATATTATTTCTAGAATTAAGTAATAATTACTTCTTTGTTTTATCTTAATATTTAGGTGCTTTAGATAATGGCATAGACTTGCCATGGACTATTACAACCTTTAGCCATGCATCGGTGAATATCTCGATGACTTACCACATTGCCTATGGTTGTAATTTAGTTGCATTATTTAATTTTTATACCTAGATTTTGTTGTATGGGGTTATGAAACTTATTAAATGTGCTTGGTGTTTTGTTTTGTTGTGTTACTTAACCGCATATAAAGTGATAACTTTATTGCATGTTAAATTGTTGTTTTCTGTAATAGAATTATGGATTGTTTGTAAAACACTACTTAGTTACCACATAACCTGACTAATAAATAATTGATTGTCTTAATAAATTGATCTTGTGTTACACGACTGCATCTATGCATAAAAAAAGAATCTTTATAGGTCGTCATCGATATGTATCTAGCCCTTTGGACCATAGAGAGGTTTTTCCCCTCTATGCTTATCACTCTATAAACCCGGGAATTTTCCACATTAGTACCCGACCTTACAATAGAGTGTATAAACTAGATGATAGATTTAGATTCTAATCAAAGTCTAATAATATATTAATATTTAGATTTTGGATAGATGAAGAATTTAGGAACCGAATAAAGAATTTCTCTAACCCTAGTAAATACCAAAAACGAGATCTTGTATCTTGAATAAATAATTCAAGATATGATCTAAAATTTAGACCCAAACCTGATATACAAATAGATTTAAATAGAACATATGAATATAGGGATTAAATGATTGTTTTTTATCCCGATAATGATTCGAGATTAGAATAACAAGTAGTGATGAGTTTATATTTAGACTTAAACTCTAAATTCAAGATTTCTAGTTAAAATTTAAAAGCTAGTAATAAGATTTCATGTTTGGTATCAAAACTAGAGATATATATATATAGTTTGATTTCTGTATTAAGTCCAATACTACATAAATGATTATTTATGCTCCTAAACACAAAACGATGATCCAAAAATGAACCGTTAAGATTTTAAATACACAATGAAAATACAAACTGATGAATAACTCAAAATCTAAACTTCAAACAAATAATCGGATCATGCTATTATTCTAAACCGAGTTTTCTTAAGCTATCGGAGCCTGAAACAAAAATTGACCTACGAGCTTAAGAAATCCAAATCGTGGGAGATAAAATTTTACGAATAAATAACTACGTATATAATAACCTAAATTGGCATTATTTGAAAATCTAAATGTTTTGTATAACTTTATACACATATTTTTGTACAAAAACTTCCAAATATTAGCTTATTTATACCTATGACTCGTTTAATTAACTCAAAACTTAATTAAATAAATAAACTAATATATATATATATATGAATTTGGCTGCTGATTTTCGGGGAGATTCGGAGGAGAAAAGAGCAGCCGAAAATCCAACAATCATGCACCAAATTGTCAAACCAAGCAACCTAAGGACCAATCATCAAATGACAGCTCAATACAACATTAAATGCAATGAAAATAACAGCCAAAGGAGGATGAATTCGGAGGAAAAACTTGGAGGAGCAACCGCAGCATCATCCATCTTCCCTCTTATATATATATATATATATATATGTGTGTGTATTAAAGGACTTAATGAATAAACAAACAAACACCATAAATTCCCACACCTTCCAGAACGAAAATACTCTCAAACAACAACCAAAACGAACAGAAAATAGAAAACAAACCGATCTTAACACCCAAGCTCGGATTGAAAGAAAACAAAGCTAAAAACCTCAAATACAAGCTTCAAGGTAAGTTGTTGGAGTTCAAATGATTTCTTTTCGAATCTAAGCTTTATAACTGACTTATAATCATCTTAGGAACTTAATAAATACAAACACGAGCTTCGGATTACATCAAACAAGCTCCAACGAGGTAATAATCAAAAACCCTAGCTTTATGTCCTAAGAATCGAGAACTATGTATTTGTGTTTTTAAACGTGTTTTATGTCTTTATATATGATATATAAACACTTACAAGTAGTTTGAGTATGTTTTTAACATATAAAAATCAAAGAATATGAATTGAACCGAGGAGGAAGATGATGAACAGTACAACACTGCCTCAAGGCCGACAGTGTAAACGCTCAACTCGGCGGCTTAGATGGACAGGCCGGCGGCGTATAGGCGGCTTACACTAATCAGAGGTTACGTAAAATAATTTTTCACATAAAAATTGAACGTAAGCCGGCTTCCTGAAGATCTACGCCAATGGCGTAGGGCCAGCGTATGTTGAAAGCCGACAGCTTTCAACACCGGTGCACTCAATATGAAAATTTCTTCAAAAACCATCTTACACCGGTACCTGGGAATGAAGGCCGGTGGCTTTGAGTCGGCGTACGCCCAAATTTTCTTAACAAAAGCATGTTTCGTAAATAACCAGAACTTATATATATATATATATATATATAATATATAGACCTAAGTCTACTTAGTATATATATGTATAACAATATAGCATTTATTACATAAACAAGTAAAAACAAATATTTAGAATATTTTGATTAATACCGATAATTCTTAAAACCCTAGAACTTAAGACGAATAATTAATGTTAATCAAGGTTAGTATTAGTTAAATATTAGATCTAAACAGATAAAATAGGCAAGAATGGAAATTGAAATAAGCTAATTTCTTGAGTAATGTGACTTCTAAAAATAACAAAACAATTATGCCAGATAAAATAAGAGAAACACGACAACACTAAGTATTAATAATTACCAAAATATCGAATCTAGGACACAAAGCACATATAGGAATTTAGCTAGATTGTATTAATGAATACTTTGTCTTAAATAGGTGACTTTGACTCACTAGAGGATTTACCAGTGGATTACTATGATTGAGACAGTATGAGCAGGTGAGTATTCAGTCATATTATACTGGTTGTGATTGTAAATAGTCAAATATATAATGCAAGATAATTAAATGAATGTTTGCTGAAAGTATGACTTCATTTGAGTGTATGATTGTTAAAATATCTTTATAAAAGCGATAATGCAATGATTGATGTTGTGCAGTAGTATAATGATGATTGTGTGTAATGTATGGTCGCTTGGAAATTGATTAAGACTTATTGACTTGACAAAATAATATGAACATGCATTGCACAAATTGCATTATTGCATATATGGTTGTGACAGCCTGCTACGTATTAATATTTCGGATCTGTTTTCACTTGGTTGATCTAATGTGTAAGTTCTTCCAAGGTTCTCTTTGGTCTGGCGTCCTATGAGGAACTAAAAGGCACCGAAGAACGTCGCCCGTAGAATCGCTTTGAAATGATTAATATTTAGGGAGTTTCTAAGGGGATTGCAAGAGATGGTTTGTTCAATCAACTATAGTCAAAGTGATAACCTTAAAACGAGAAATCATTGATTCTCCTGTGTACTTAGTCTCTCCTAGGCAGGTGGGTTATTGAGTACTGGTTCTTCAACCCATTAAAAAGAGGGCGTAAATCTTTTTCATGTTTGGATTCTAGATCATCCAAACTTGTATCTGTGCGTATGGTTGAGTGCTTGCATTGCATATGGTTTGTTAATGACTTGTGTGATGTATGATATGTCTAGTTATTCACTGAGCTGTGGTTTCGCTCATACTCCTACAGTCTTTTCAGGTTCACTTTACGATCCTGGTTAGTTACATCCAGGAATATGGCTCCGGTAAGAACTTTGAAGCTAGAAGTCTACAGATACATTTTAGTTTGATGGTTATGTACTATTAGATTAGATTATGTAGTTGTGTACTACAAAGGAACTATATGGTTTGTAATAGTTTTGTAATGTTTATTCACTAAGTTATTTTTCATATATTTGTTATTTCTTATCAAGCAACTAAAAAGATCCTGTTGTTTTGAAAATCTGTCATTCTCTAAAGGTAATCTAGAGATAGTATTCAAGTGTAACTTGTTTACTACTACTAGGGTACCCTCGGGCGTGACACACTCGCCTAATGGAAACTAAGTGGTGAGATGGGAACATCGTCCAATTGCGTAGAGACTAGAAAGAGGCTGATACCTAAAGATAACCTAGGATTTAGGAATAACCAAATATTTTAATATATATATATATAATTATGAAAGGAAATTGTTTATACAAAAAGGTGCCAAAACTTTATTTCAAACAAAAAGTGTTACATGAATTTATATATTGGAACCTACCTTATCCTGGGCATTGATGACATAACACTATTCCTAAAACCATGGTATTAAGGTAAAATCCATACTTTATCTAGATTCCAGTCATCCAAGCTTGTTAAATACATTTCATATGTTTTATTGTTGTATTATATATGCTTGTCTAATATAACTTACATGATTTGTTTCACGTGTGATAGTGAGAGATATTTCACTGAGCTAAATGTAGCTCACACCTTTACATATTTCGTACTTTTTAGGGGACAACTTGGTTAGTTCCAACAAAGGTAATTATAATGGTAAAGTATAGTAGTATTGGTAACTATACCTGCATGAGTTCAAACTAGGAGTTAGGTATTTAAGCTTAGTAGTATTTTTATTAAGATTGTTGAACTTAGTATTTGTGATTATGCTATCAGTATGTATGTAAGAAAAAAGATTAGTACTGATACTTTGTAGTAGGTTAGAATGATGTTATTGTGATAAAATTATTATATATGTTTGAGGTTTATATGTTATGCTTGTTTATTCAATGACAACCTATGATCATGTGATTGTACTTCACTTCCCATAGTGTAACCTTGTTATGAGACACCTTACGAACTATATATTAAGTCTTAGCTAAAAAAAGGAGTTATTTTGCTACTTCTATATAATGCATGGTGGACTATCACGACTAGAGTATCCCTTGGGGCATGACGTTAGTGACTTGGGTTTTAGGTTTTGGGATATTAAGAGGGAAGAGAAATATAGATATTATGTAATATATAGATAAATAACTTATAAAGGAGGGTAAAAGTGTCGTTAGATATATTATAAGAGGGTTTTATAAACCACCATAAAGTAAAGTTGTTTGTTTTATCAAATAGCAGAAGTGTAATTGAAGATGGAAATTTGTAGCTCAAAACTGGCCAAGTATGCTGTCAGCGTATGCTCTATGGCTTCGGTAGTGTTGAAGCCGTGTTAGAATGAAGAATTTCAATCAGAGTTGAGTAGGCCGCCAGCTTAAGTATGTATGCCACCAGCTTTAGTATTTACCGCCGGCATACATGCCGGCAAACAAAAATGACCCGAGAGCAAATGATCTCCAACTTTGGCATTTATGCTGCCGACCTTTGGTTTACGATATCGGTGTACATTCAAAAGCTGCAAGCATCTCCTGTTCAAGGGAAATTAAAAGTTGCTCGAATTTCTTTATATTCTACCTATGTATCCTCTCTAAAAACACTCATAAACCTAGAAAATCCTCTCTGTGAGTGATCATAACATTCAAGGAGATTTAAAAAGTCATATTAAGGCAATCGCATATCTATCTTTTCTTTAGGATTTATTAGATCTATCAATTTTCCTTAGGGTTTTTCTAATTGGTTTTGAAGGAGAAATTGAAGAAAACCCTAGTTTGCTTAAAGATGTGGATTCTTGGTGATCAAGAGGGATTGAGAACCAATTCTAGGTAAGTTTGAATGTTCTTGATCTTTACAATTACATATAAATGATTTTTTATATTTATTCTTGGCCTAATTTGTATTGAATCGAATTCTAGGGTTTGGAAAGATTGTTGAGGAGATTGGTTCTTTTGGAGAATTTTTATATTTCATTTAAGGAGAAAGGTGTGGATATATATTTCTGTTGAGATTAGGGTTTTAGGTGAAGTTTGGAATAGGTTTATGTTATGGATGATGTATATTGGAATCTGTTCTGTTTATGTGATCAGGTTTTAGAGATTTAGAATTCCTTTCTTGAAATTGATACAAATACGACCTTACCTTGCTTGTTATATGTGCTTATAAGCTAGAATTGATAATTGACTTAAATCTCTCTGGCCTTTAATTAAATCTACTTATTGCTTGTGTTTGGCTAGTGTTAGTAAAAACAGGCAGACTGTGATACTAACGCGGCGCCCTGATGATCTATGTGTGAAGGTGTCATGAGTGGACTCATCATAGAAATAAATCCGATAGATTAGGATTATGCAATGATGGCACCGTGTGTGGGTATACCCAACATCCATAGTGCATATATATTACCTATTTTCTATACAGCTTGTTTTTTGGAGTCATGAGCTACTCTAGCTTTAGAACTAGATTGCAGATTGTTATAGATTGTGTTGTTTGTGACTATTTAAAAAGATAATAATATGTGTTTGTTGCATTAGAATAGGTTGTATGTGATTATGTATGATGTGTGCTCATGCGCTTATGTTTGTGGTTTGGCGTACTGACAATATTTGCTCATTCTTTTATCTTTTTTAGGAACAAGTAAAGATCAGGTAATATATGATTTATCTGGATATAATGTATTTGTGGACTATAAGAGGAGGATGATAGTGCACCAGACTTCCCTGCTGACATCTAGATCATATGGCTTGGGATTAGACTAAGTTGAAGACTTTATGAGATTTTATATGTTTTATGATTTTAAGACTGATTTATGAGATTTTCCTTTATGTTATAAGTTTGGATTATGTTGGCTATGGTTTATGCCAATAAAGTTATTTGGATGTTTTGTTATTGAAAGTATTTTAAACAGGTATCCTTATATTTGAAAGTTTGAAGTTATATATATATATATATATATATATTTATTAGTATTTCATAGCCTTAGTGTGTCCATCTATGTTAAGGACAGGTGACGAGTTGTAATGCCATCAAGTTAGGGCATTATAGCTTAATTGGTATTAGAGCAATAGGTTTTGATCTTATTAGATCTAAGTTATGAACTCCTTAGGACGATGAGTATTGATGAGTGGAGTAGCAATAATATGTGTTGCTCATCTTGATTAGTATTGTTTTTGTCTATTAGTTGTTTATAGTGTTTTGATCTTTAAAATTGGATTTTTCTTTGTAATTCATGATGTGTGTTAATCTTTGTTAGAATGCCACCAAGAAGAAGAGCATCAAATGTCAGTTCCTCCAAAGCTGGTGAAGAGGAAATTAATGGAGGACCACATATAGACAGGTCACCTGAGAATCTTCCACCTCTAAACCAATTGCATCAAAATTTACTAGCACCACTACCTCCACCTGTAGGACAACAAGTGCCTCTACTTGCAGGACAACAGGCACCTGTAGACATTGCTCAGTTGATGCAAGCAGTAAATACCTTACTTGGAGTGGTTGCACAGCAGCATCAGACTATGAGGCAAGATGTGGATTTGATACAGACCAATGCTGAGGCCTGGAGGCAAGAGAATCAGCGAAATAATGGGAATGGAGGATCTTTATCTATCAACACACTCTAGTCTACATTCTGCTACCTTTATATCATTTCCCTACATCAATACTAACTTAAGCATTAAAGTACCTCTCCAAACTAATATTTAATAGCTAAGATCAATTTAGGAGTGAGAAAGAATCAAGAGAACAAGTGCTAAAATTGATATTGTATTATTAGATTAAATTTATAGTTTCATCATGCTAAGACATGAATATTTATACAATTTGAAAAAGGAAAGACTATAACTTTTACCCAAAAAAAATTATTAACACCTCTCAATTTTATCAAATAGATATGCACAAAAATAATACTATACATTTGGTTTGTAAAATGAAATAAAGTAGGATTAGATTAATTTAAGTTCTTAAAGAATAGAATAGAAAAATATAATCACTATTTTTTTTATTTTTTTTTGAAATTTCATAGGTAGATATTCCATTGGTGCTTTAAGGAATAGTAATTCTATATTTTGAAATAATGGAAACTCCATAGAGTCGTCATTCCATCAACGACATTAAGGAATAGGTTAGGGAAAAAGGAATATTCTGATAAAGTAAACTGAATTTCCCTAAGTTACCTAGTGCCATATGTTAAAGAAACAACAAGAAACTTTTCATATTAAAATAAACTTACCTTTTGGTAGAGTGGCTAAGTGAAATGTGATTTTTCTTTTTCCTTGATAAGAATATATATGTATTTATATTATAATCGGAGACCATCTTAACGAAGGTATATATGTATTCCAATTTTCGAATTTGATGCTCCAAAGCAGCTTGAGTTGTAAGTATATAGATAGATTGATTTTTAAGTTTTGACCAAGGGAGTCAACTTCCTAGACAAGGAATTTGGTACTTGTTTATAAATACACACAAGACAAGCGCGTAAACCTAAGCCATAGAACTTCAGCAATTGTGTGTGCGAATGTTCTAAGCTTTTTATCTATCATCAATTTGTTATCTCATCAATCCGCATAATTCATTACGAAATATGTCCATGTCACATTTACCGGTGGGAGTCCGATTTTCGCCTACTGAAGAAGAACTCATCAACCATCACCTGCGAAGAAAGATACGTGGTGAAAGATGTGTCATTCCTGAGGTCGAATTTTATGAGTACGATCCCTGGGACTTACCAAGAATGTTTGAAGGTATCTTTTTTTCTTTTTTTTTTTTTTTTTTATTTCCCCCCTCAAAGGTATCTATTTCCTTAATACGAGGACGTTTCGTGGAAAATAATTTTTTTTTAGATTTTCTTCTCTATTAGTTATAATTATTTTACCCAATTTATTAGTTACAATCAATGATTTATAGATGGTTGATATTAGTTATTAAATACTCATATATATGTGTGTGTGTGTATCAATAATTATGTAAGGGTAAACGGTGATAGTAGGCAATAAGTATGAAATTCATTAGTTGTGGTAGTTAATAATTTTAAAAAAATACAGGTGGAAAATTAAAAATATTTTTTTCTCTTTACAATAAAAATTAATTTTTTTCTATTTTATATTAAAATTTTATGTGACAGCTAACCCAATTACATTAGTAAATATATTTTATGATCACATTAGTATTTTAAGGATCTCCTTTTTCTAAAAACCTCTCTATTTTATTCTTAAGTTTCTTTACATAAGATCATTCACATCTTTTGAAGTTATAGAGCATCCATATTTAAAAAATTTTTCACAAGGTCATTAAGATGTCAAAATCAGCACTTAAGAAACTTTCCTCTTCAAGAACCTCATCTTTTTATCTATAAGATTCTTCACATTAGTTCCTTCAGTTCTTTTTATACTTTTATGGGTCATATTTACCTTCACACGATATCTTATTTTTACATAATGATAAAAAGATATTTGGAAAGAATTTACTTTTTAGGATCATTTGCAGAGGACCTAAAAAGTTGAAGGAACCTTTTGCATTTGTAAGGATCTCAAAAAGTGAGATCTTTCACCTAGGAACTTGTGTTAAGAACATGAGATGTGCATGCTCTATGTCTCATATACCTTTACAAAATAATACTAAAATAATTAAAAAATTATAGAAAAAACATGAAAAACCTTATTTTTGAATTCCTTGGCAAATGATCCCAAAAAAATTTTAAGGACAACTCCATTCCCTAGGACTTTAAAAAGCAAATCTTCAATATAGATTTCCATGCTAAAGACCTCAGGATGGGGATGCTCTAGTACTTAACCACACATATATAAGCAGCGTTGTTTTCAGGTCGATCTTTGTTTCTTCTTTCAAATAACACATCTATGTTTTTTCAAATATTGTCAACCACTTGGAATGAAATAATGTTAGTTATGATTTTGAAAAATTAATCAAGTGTGTGACTTATGTGATGCATCAGAACATTCCTCGCTGCCCTCGGATGGTTGGGAATGGTTCTTCTTATGCCCAACCCGAAATAAGTATAGTAGCAGCAATCGCTCGAATCGTGCAACTAACAGTGGGTTTTGGAAAGTCACCAGTAGAAGACATGAGATAAAAGCACAAGTGACTCATAACTTGATCGGTTTTAAGAATATATTAGTATTCAAGCATCATGCTTCCAACAACTCCAATACCGAGTGGGTCATGCACGAATATCACCTTAACTCAGATGCCTCCAGTTCCACCCAGGTAACCTTTATACAAGTATCAACTTTTATTGAAGCGTACCCTAAAGAAAGTACAATAAATTTGGAAACCTTAAATTATTGTGTTATCTCCATTTTGACAAGGTAAATGTTATTGATATGTCGACAGATGCCTTATGTCCTTTGTCATTTGAAGAAACGAGGATAAGAAAATGGTGATGTTTGAGTCGGAGGTTCAGATAGTTACACTACTACTACCGACAACGAGCACAAGAAAATGGTGATGGTTAGGTTGTGGATGATGATACTAATTCAGATGTAAAATAATAATACAATGTGTCTTTCTTGTCTCTGTAATTTATCGAAGCTCCGTGTATATGTAGTGATTGTAGCGAATTCTATCAACCGTGTGATTTGAGTATGCATATATATATGCAGCCCTCATCTTTAGCAGTTATGACATGCAATCATTTATATACGTAAGACACCGGTTTAAAGCGATATATATAATCTTCAAGTTCCAGTACATTCATACAAACATATATGTATATATATGTTAGTTACATCAGTATATACATAAAAGTATCAAATGCTGTAAACCCAATAAAATTTGCAAAAAAAATATATATATATGGGACCTCCATTAAATACGTTGAAATGTCTCTTCATCATGCATATGCATTAGCTTCAATTTGGCCTTGCACTAGTATGTTAAGTTGGTTAGCGTAAACATAATTTTTCCTAACCGCCTTTCTTTTTTTTTTTTATAAATAAATATATTCAATATCAACATTTTGTTAAATTAAATATTGTAACCAGTTTGAAGCTACTATGTGTCATATATACACATAAAAACTTAAAATATCTAATGCAATCTTAATTTCATATCAAATAGAAAAATAGGTAAATGTTAAGGACTAAAAATTTACTTATGGGAAAAAAGTTAATTATAGAAATGACAAACTATGTGGATACATAATATGATTTGAAAAATTAGAACAAATGTAGGGATGGTTTTAAGAATTTTGATTAGGTCAATTCTAATTAGGGTTGCAAATGAGTCAAGTAATGATAGCTTAATGCTAAGCTGGAGTCTGAACTTGACTAAGCTTAAAATTTTAAGCCCCACCTTAACTTGAAGTAAAACCAAATAAATTCTCACTCAATTTAATTAAACTCATTTAGACTTGATTTATCTAAAAAAATAATTTTTATTATAATTAGATTAATATTCCCTTTTAGACTTTTTGACCAATTCCCCTTCACCAAGTTCCTTTTCAAGGTCTTAGCCCATTATATTACTTCCAAACCCCACATTTATCATATGCATATCTCAGTCAATCTTGACTATTGATATCCAAAGCAATCCAAGAGGTCATTCACTACTTCTCCCTCTAATGACCTATTAGTTTCTCTCATAAGGAGATCCCATTTCAATGATCATCTTAATGTTACGTTACTCAAAACTTTAGACTTTATTAGATCTTCTATCCATCACTTATTAGAAAACTTGTTGAAATAACTTGTTTATTCTCTATAATCCTTCCATTTTATCACATGCACTACATGGTTGATTGAAATAGAATTGACATTTAACTCTCATTACTTATGGAACAACTATTATCCTTTATGGTTTGCAAAAAGAAATCCTATAATCAATCTCTATTCCATATAATATGGAATGAATGATTGAATTTTTATTCATTCCCTTCATCAAAGAAATTGCTATCTCCATAGAGTATTTTGTATGGAATATAACTTTATTTAAAAAAATGACCCTAGCTATAACACAAAATAATAGTACAGGAATTACTATACATTTCCATTTTCACTTCATTTTGAATGAGCTAAATGTAGTGTTGATGCTAAGAATCATTCAAAGTTAGGCGATAGAGGAGGGATAATCTGCACAACAAATGCCACACATAAGAACAAAGACACATGAGAGGAGGATCTTCTCAAATGCATGCTAACAAGCATGAAGTCAAAATGCAATTATTGGTGATGAAACAATAATAAAATTAAAAATGAAAACCAAAATGGTCCATATACCCCAAGATGTGCCTCTTATGGTAGTGCATAAGTTGGAAGCATGGAAGTAATCTAATAACAAGTGTTGATTACTTTATAGGAAAGCACCCATATGAGAAATCAACTTTTGTCAATATTTGACCAACTCATCCATGTAGTTGCAACTACCTTTATGCAATGTAATAATAATTAGCCACTAACCTTTACTATAATAATCATTGGCATAACAATCTTTAAAAATATATTACATCTAATCTAATTGGAATAAACCATCATCAACATACTGCACTGGAAACTCTAATGGAGGAAAACCTGTTACATTTCAACACATGGCTACTTTTGATAATGCAAACGCTAGGAGAAATGAAACGTAAGAAAAGTTATAGAGTGCACAACACACATAGATTATGAAACAAATTTTTACAGTGTGCGAACAACTACTTCATCCTTGAAACTATAGCTTTATGCTTATATTATAGCATGATCCATTATTTCTTGTTGTCACAGTCTTAAGTAACAACCGCCTATATAGCCTTTCTTCCTATAATTTAACCAAAGGATCTTGCTATCCAAATTTAGTAATAATTAAATGCACTGATACGTGTGTGTTTCTTATTTATGATTATTACATTAATAATTGTAATGCTCTAAACTATGGGTCATTTAAAACCACCACAAGTCGATATTAATATGAACATGCAAAGGCTCAGAAGTCGCTAATTATCTCCAAATTAATAAATGACTTCAAACATACATTAGTCACATTATATATATATATATATATATATGACACCAAAGTAATAACAACTCTACAATTAAGGAAAGTATTAAGAACACTAAAGAATCAGCAAGTATATGAACAAAATGTATTCAGGTACATATCTAATTAACCCTAAAGGGTCAAACTCAAAGAATAAGATAAAGTTAAAAAATAATTGTCCCCTAATCTTTGTCCCATACTAATAGGTATTCTTTTTTAAATTCACCTACTCTAGCATCGCTCTAACTCCCATATTCCACTAATAGGTCACTAATGCTATACTTGTAGGTGGATAAACACAATACCTATACTTGGAAAAGATGAAAGAATGAGTCGAAGTCTAACAGGATACCGCCACAAGCACAAACGCATGAGCAAGCAATAATTCATTCACATGCAGATATATATCTAATGAAACAACTAGTCAATTGTTATCTTTATTCTTAAGTCCATCAGACAATAGGGCGATAACTCAATATCATGACAACACACTTATATAAATAATACATTTATGATGTTGGATACTCCCCAACATCCATGAGTCTAAAGCCTAGATCTACCGTATCATCTCTAGGTGTGACTCTACGAAAGAGATAGCATCACATAAGGATCACAAAAGCAAAATAACACGCTAATGTAAACCTTTAGAATTTTTAGTAAGTTTAAACATAAACCCTATAGTTGAAACCAAAACCGAAACCCTAAAACCGATTCGAGTTAACCCCAAACCCTAGAAACCCTAGACTCGATCAGACATAGTTTAGCAATCCTATAATAGCAAATGAATTAAATAAAGATAGAAACCCTAAAAAAAATGTTTAGGAAAAATTTTGACTAAAATGATGTAAGTTTTCGAAGCCGTAATCGTTTCAAAAACCCTAAGTAAAACAATTTTCTTACCTGATCGTCGGCACAAAATAAGGCAACATGTCTAGGGTTAAACTAAATTTTACACATATCTTATTTTTGCTATCATTGTACTTTACATGTATCATGTTCCCTATTCATTACTATTTACTCCATCACTTTTATCATCATATTCTTCCACCTACACCTTACACCTTACCTCTTCTTACACACACCATACTTTACATAACTACCATACTACTTCTCTTCTTTAATTCTTTCTCTCTCTTCACCACACCCCCACCACCACCAGACAACCCCCCCCCCCCCCCCCCCCCCCCCCTTTTTATTTGTGCCAGTACCCCTCCTCATTCTCTCTCTCTTTCAAAAGAAAAAAAATTTTGTTCTTTAATCCATTCCTCCCCTGTAGATACCCCTCTCTCCTCTCATTTTCACACTTTATCTCTCACTCTTTAAACACACATAAACTAATGCAAGGCAAAAAGAATATATTATTATTTTAAGAAGATTGTTGTTTTCTTTTTTAGATAGATTTAATTAGTATTTATAGGAATAGTATCTTTTAATAAGATTAGTGTGTCTTTTTTATAAATGTCAAGTGGTTTAATTAGTTTGATCAATATATTTTTTTTTATATATGTCAAGTCTTTTAATTAGATTTTTATTTTAATCCTACAAATAAACTAGCCATATGAAAGTTGAGACAGAGAATTATGATAAAATAAAATATATTTTTGTCTCTTCTATCTCTCCTGGTATTCCATGGAATCAACAGGTTAATGGAAGATTGCTTTATGGTATTCATGCATAAATCAACAGATTGCAATGTTTATCCTTTTTTTGAAAATTCGTACTCTTATTGAGTTTTCAAATTTTGATGCCTATTTGTCTAGGTATTCCTACAATAAATAGATATATAAAATCATTTGATCAATCTTTCATGATTCAACAAGTTTCGATTTTATCACTTGTCACTTTTCGAGTATTCACAGAACCAACGAATTGTGATACTTATCTTTCTTTTATTCTACTGCATCATAACTCTCTCAAATTCTCTCTTCTTTCCCCCAACAATACTGCCTCTCTCCTCTCTCTAGGACCTCCACAATATCCCCTCTTTCTCTATCTTACACACTCATCTTCTCTTGTTTGTTTAGGTAAATACTCTAAACACTCTTCCTACTTTATGGTTAAATGAATCTTGTATAATTTTCATGCATATTCCTATGGAAGACTCTCCCTATTATGCTCAATGCAAATGATGGAAATGCATGCCACCATACTTGACTCTTGTTACATTTATGTTTATGTTCCTTTACATTTATGTATACTAATCTAACTTTTATATATGTAACTGCATGTATATGTATATATATTCTTTAAAGCATATTGCTTACTAACATAACTTTTATTTTCATGTTCATTACGTTCCTTCAATTTATTTTCATAGAGACTTGTCCTAAATCAAATTCTTAGACTTGTCCATTTCAAAGTTCGAGGGAGCGTTGTCCTAAATCAAAGACTCACATTTTACTTTATATTGCTTTTTTTCATATTTATTATGTCTTGTCATTAAGTTCTTTTATGATCATATCAATATTACATTGTTTAAGATTTTTTTTTTTTTTGTGTTCATAAATATGTAAAGCTCATAGTGATGTTGTGATAATGAAAAAATGATTTTTGAGCTAAAAAATGCTATTGGCTAAAATTCTCTAAATTAAAAATAAGAACAAGATGATGATCATAAGATTATCATGATATTCACTTACTAATTTAGAGGGCCTAGCATAAAGTGGGAGATTCATGTACTCATAAACCTTTATACTATGACGATTCTCTATTATGTAAAATATTTTCTAAAGCTTGATTTTAATACATTGAAAACCATATAATAAAAGAGAAATTTGTAAAAAAAAAAAAATCATCCCCTAAATTTTCTTCTTTAATGTTATGACACATAAAGGATGAATGGGGATGTGAAACTTTGATTTTTCTTCTCAAACTAACTTAATATTAGTGTTTTAAAAATAATTAATCAAAATGGAAATGAACCATAATATGTTTTTATTCCATGAACCTTAGATCATGAACAAAGTCTGAAACTTTTTTTTTTTTTTCAATCTTGAATTACTATTTTTAAAGGTCATGAAGTGATCACACCAAAAACATTGATCTTTCAACAAAAGTAAGATAAAGTGTTTAAGCTTTATTTCAATGGTTTCTTTAAGAAAATTTTTATGAGCAATATCACTAAAACCATGAGTTTGTGATGAAAAATTATTCATGCTTCATTTATATTCAAATGCAGGAATAATAAATGCACACCTTCGAGTGTTTTACATAGAGCAAAATCTTAGAAAATACTAAAAAGAAGTTAAAACATATACTAAGCTCAATATGGCCCAACTGTTCTAAGACCTTGAGACCTTCTATAATCAAAATAACATTAGAAATAGATAGAGAATTCGAAGTAGGTAGAAAACAACTACCCATAAGCAAAAAACAAAGTGAAAATGATTTAGTTATGACTATTTTAAGGTTGAAACTAAGTAACCGGAAAATCTATTGAGAACAAAATTTATAGAGTTAGAAATTTATGTAAAGTTAGTATGAAACACTTATATTAGGTATTTCTTTTGTTTAAATGATGAGGATTACGAAGTACCGTTTCTCAAAGACTATTTCGACTAAGAGATCGTCGTCATGGCCGAGTGAGTTTTCCCTTTATGTGTATCTTGTTTTGTATGTAAAGTAGTTGCACTAGCTGATAGAGAAAAGATAAGAAAATGAATATGTTTGCAGGGATATCGTTTGAGCTTGCATTACATGACCAAAGGATCATAAGCATATCGAAACCTTGATATGGTTTGCTTAATATGTTACATTATTTTTCTCTATTGTTATGTTTGTATGATGATTGTTTGGACACCCTTTAAATGAATAATAACATGGTGGAAACAAACTAAAGAAATTGATCACACATCACATATCGTCGAGTCACATTTCATTTTTTTGCTACTCCTATGCGTGGGACTAGATAGGTGATTAATCGTACACAACGTAAAGGCCTTGCTCTAGCATTAAGGAACTACAACATTTAAATAATACAGCCTCGTTATGGAGCCATGTCAAAGCAATCGCCATGGGCTGATGCCCAAGGACTAGTAGTAGTGATCACAAGGACCCCCTTTTTCTAAACAATAGTGGTTATATGGACCCCTTTTCAAAGCATTTCTTAACTCTTGTCATAGAGGGCTTAAATTCATACTATATATGGTTTTCAGATAGCCATATATATTTTGTTGCATGACATATGTTTGTCTAACAAACTTATTTGGTTTTATTTTTATGGTACGTATTATAGGAATATTCTCATTAAGCATATTGTAGTTTACACGCCTATAGATTTTTGTTATCACAGGAATACCTATGGCTTACCCTAGGATGGCAATGCCGAAGGTAAATGATGATGGAATTTTGGAAGCTTTTGAAGGAACTTTACGTGAAGATTTTTAAAGTAGATTTCCATTAAAATCTCTTTTATTAGACTTATTAATATTTTGGAGATTTTTCATGGATTACTGTAATATTAAAGTTTATTTGAAAGTTTAGGGCTATACCGTAAAGATTTTGTAATCTTTTGAATGTTTAAGTTTATGTATAAATAGTTCCATGGCTTACTATTCATTGTTATCATCTTATATTGCATAGCTCCATCGACATTCCTTTTGTTGTTGAAGTATGCCTTGTACATAATATAGAAATCTTTGCATGATGAGGTAGTCATTCCTAGGTTTCTATATTATGTACAAAGGACTGTTACATTTAGGGTTTCCTTTGAGGTGTGATAGCTACAATGTCCAACACGGGTTCAAACATAGCTTGTGCTAGGAGGTCATGTTGAATCTAAAAGGCAACAAACACATTATGGTTTTAACATCTAGTACTTGAGACCAGCTTTAACACTAGTTCCTTGGCATTATAAATGAGGGTTAAGGATCCCATATGCAGTTCTTAAACGATAAACTTTGGTACGTAGCAAAATTGGGGTCCTTAAACAAGGACCCCATAAAAGCTAGCTTTTTTTTTTCTTTTAAGGTATTATAAATAATTTTTATTATGTGGGTCCCTTAAATAATATAAATAAATATTAAAAACTACTTTTTAAGATCCTTAGCGATAAAATTGAAATTTTCTTAGAAATGGGAGTTCCTTAAGATGTTGATATGGCATCTAAGGACTCTAAACGGAATCATTAGAATTGAAGACGATCTAAGTGAAGCAGATATCGAATAGGAAGGTGCTATAGATCAAGACCTGTACTGTATAAAGTCCATTGAATAGTAGGACTCCACAGCAAAAACTATTATTCGCTAGTTACGTTTTAAATAGAGTATTAATGTGTTATAAGATAAGCTCCATTATGTTTCTAAAATTTTGGAACCAAAACCTCTAAGGTGGTGTATAAACTATAAGGTATAACCTAATACACTATTAAGCCAATGTGTTATATGGGTTTATGATATATGGATGTTTCAATGTTAATAGGCTATTATGTACTCCATATACAAATTTAATCGCACTCCTAAAATATTTAATATACCACTAACTATATTTATTTAAATTGTCAAATAATAGATTATACGATCTTGTTGACTGGATGATAGAAGTTCTCATTCCAAACTTTTATTTATGGTATTTATAAATATAAGTTATAAAGAAACAAAGGAATTGCAACACAATACTTAGGGATTGTTTGGTTCATTTTATTCTGGTCATTTTAACATTTTTTAAATAGATTCTTTGTCAAAAAAAAAAAAAACAAATATAGATGAAGAACAGGCATTTTTACTCATTAATAAATCAAATAGACCAGATACAGATAAAATAGAAATAGATCACACACAGATAAGATACAAATGAAAATCAGACAATCCAAATATATCCTTGATAAGATTGGGTAGGGTATCTTTGTTTTGTCATTTTTAACTATTAGCATTGTATTTTTATTTATTTTGCTTTGGTGACACGTGTTTGCAAAGATAAGAGAAAATTTTAACCAATTAATTTCATCGTCAAAAAAAGTTAAAAGGCATTATCCCTTTTTGGCCATTTTTTTTCCCACTATATATTCCAAATCAATAAATACACTAATTTGCGTAATCATACAAACAAGATAAAAAAAAACATTTATTAAATTGTATGATTTTTTTTTTTTTTGGCCATTATGATTGTTGAATTTACAACAACTTAAAATAAATAAGATTTCACCATAAAGTATATTAAGGGATAAAAAATCTGCTTCTTGATCAACTAGCACGAGCATAGGTCACACTTGCCGATCGATTAGATTTAGGATGAGTTCTTAAACGGAAAAGCACTAAGCGAAAAACATCGAGGATACACAATCGCTTTCCATAAGAAATGAGTTTCCTTTTTTATAACACATTTATAGCTAGATAATTTATATCCCCTCTTCACAAGTCCTATCATGAAATTAACAAACAAAATATCAACCACAGTTAAAGTTGTAAACGAGACTCGATCTCTTTCATGTAAGGTTTATTTACAAAAAAATAATATGTGTTTTGATCAATTTATAAATATAAATCTATATTAAATTTTTTTAACAAATAAGTGACCCTAGTTTCATACGAAAATGTCATTATACTTAATTACTATTAGAAGGAGATATGTTGGAGCTTATTGGTCTAAAAAAATTAATTTAACAAAAATAATATTAAATAAAATTAAATAAGTAAAATATTAAAAATTATTTTTTAAAAAAAAAAGAAAAATAAAAATATATATAATTAATTTTTTTACCAAGTATATATTGACATATGTCATTCTAAAATTATTAATAATAATAACACTTCTAATAAAATTCGGGTCACCTATTTGTTAAAAAAATTAACACATATAGTGTTTGTATCTTGGTCAAGATACAGGTTATGTTTTTATAATTAACCCTTTATGTAAATAAGTATATATAATATTATATAATCATATAAATATAAATAACATTATGTAATCAAATAAGATTATAAAAAAAATTATTCATAAGTATTCATGAGCTCCTTGCAAGTTTTAACAAATCTATTCAAGACAGCTTGCAAACCTAAGAAAAAAACTCAGACTCAACTTATATATAAGGGAAGAAGAAGAAGAAGAAAGAAAGAAAGAACGAAAGGAAAAGTCACCATATGGAAGCATAAAGGAAGAACAATTTAACAAATGCATGAAAATTCGTGTGAGAGATTTAGGGTAAATTAGTGTATTCGGGTCAGTTATAGCCACTTCAAACTTTTCGAGAATTAAAAATATTAGTGGATAGATCGTTTGATTATCGTATGGTATATAGATATGTGTTCATTATATATTAGATTTATATATATATATATGATAACGATATATATATAGATATAATATGATTATTGAGTGCAAAAGGTAATTATAAATACACTTCAAATCACATAAATTAAGAACAGGTACATAGTTTATAGGTTAATTATACATGACCAATGATGACCATAGAAGTAAACTAAGCTCCAGAATATTCGTTCGTGCGTTAAACATAGTTAAACCATAATCTAAATACTAAAAGTATCGAGACTTTAAATATGTCAAGGATCTTAAAATAGCCTTTGTTGTTACACAAATGTATGATAATATAAATATATTTTATCTAAGGTGCCCATGTATTAAGTAAATATGTATATTTGCAAATTACTTAAAGTCTGCCTTGCCCTGATTCGTCTGAATTTAAAAGCATGACTGATAATGCTATTAATAACTCAATTAATTTTGCCATGGAATTGAACCAAGAACTTCTTCTTTTTCCATTTTTCCAGCCAAACCCGGTCATTTATGATGTCCACTATGTGACTTAAATTTAGTTTCTTATATTGGATGGCATGTCAACAAATTTATAAGATAGAGTTTTATGTAACAAATGTTATTATAGTAGGATAGTAATATATTCTCTATATAAGAATTAGATGTCATTTATAGACAACAATGTAATAACAAAAATAAATTCTAAATTTAACAAAACAAAAATTAAAATCACCTTTAATTACTATCTGCACCATGAGAATGGAACAACACACTTAAGTCTAGTGGAAAATTGACTTTTCAAACTTCATGACTAATTAAACAGCGAAACCACCTTCTTATTATTCACACACACACACACGTCCAAACTAGATGATTCCTCCAAACCTTAATAGATCAGAGTTGAAAATTCTTAAGCAACCAAGAACGGTTTATTAAATGAGTATCACATCAAACCCTTTCTTTGCAAGTTAAATTAAAAAGCAGACTTATTTTATTTTGTTAAATTTACGTCTCTATACCTCCTCTGTCTCTTTTGCTCATCCAATCCGTCCTTCGTCCCAGTTTCTTCCTTTTTATTCTCTTTTTGTTCTTCTTTAACCAACCATTTGCCATTTCTAGAGCACCACAAATAATCACTACTACCCCACATCCATTCCCAGTCCCTTATGGAGAAGATGTCGTTAATTTTTATTACCAAACCCGTTTCAAGGATTAGCTTAAACTATACAAGGTAAATTCTAATCTAATCCATCTTCTTTTAACATTAAAAATTTATCATACTAATAATGTAACAAAAAAAAAAAGTGTATTCTTTTCTTCAATAGGGTCTTGGATATTTTGGTGTAAAGCTTTTTCTAACCCAACTCCTATAAATATAAAGGTAAATGTACTTGTCTATATCTATGATTATTTATTCCATAAAAATTATGTTTGGAGTTGCCCAAATTAAATTGAAGAAATCTTGTTATGTGGCCTACGAAAAACGGGAAATGAAGAGTTAATAAAAACTCTTATAATTATTATATAAAGTGGTTTAATTAATTAAATTATAGACTAGAGAATGAAATTGTTGTGTATTCTAATAGAATGAAAAGAAATTTATGTTTCGTTAAATTACATACTTTATTTATATGTGCTATTACTGGCACGTTTGATATGCAGGAATGGATCAAATGGAATCTCAATTCCGGCTTCTATTCTCTTTCCCAGTGTTTGGGAGAGTTTTTAGAAACCGAAATTGCGATTCCTTGGAATCGACGATTCCAACTTTGAAGAAGAATTCGATTTCGCCTTTGAGAATATGAATCACGATTCCAGTCCACTCTTATTAATTATACGAGTGTAATTACTTTTTTATCCTATCATGTATTAATTGTTTGCATTTATTACTAATGGCATTTTCAATAATTACACTTTTAGCCATTCCATTTCATGTGGTCTCAAATATAGGAATGGATTTGTCATTCCCAAACTCATTCCATTCCAATCCATTTCATTTCAATCCAATCCATTCCATTCTAAATCATTCATGTATACCAAACGTGATATAAATGTAAATGAAGTTTAGTCAATGAAAAAAAAAAAGGAAAGAAAGGAGATTCCAGCCAATCCTTATGGAATGTCTTTATTACATAATAAGTGAAAAATATCAAAAGGATAAATTATAAATTAACGAGAAAAGTTAGAAGCGCATGGCAAAATCCAAATAATATATAAGTATTTAATAGTCTGATATAATGTGAAGTCTATAGAAACAATAACTATAAATATAATAATAACTTTGAATGTATGAATAAATACAGATGGGTGGCCTTAGCTTTATGCTATTGTTAATGTGGATATGTTGTTTACCGTCCCACCATTAATCTAACTGTTAAAATAAATATAGTAAATAGAATATTAACTATTTTAGTAATTCGATCACGGTTGGACATAGTATGAGCCGTTAGATGATAACAAGATCGGTCCTATCAAAATTAATAGTGGGATCATAGAATTGTCCTAAAAGTAATAGAAATTACTAGACATATTGTCTAAAAGATTTTACTAAAAAAATATGAAGTATAAGGGGAAATAAAAAAAGTATCCTTCGATAATGGATATGACAAATTGTTATTGGATTAAAGTTGATTGAAAATATTGTTGAATATAACTATTGGAATGGGGTTATAAAGTATTATGATCATTACTACAATGCCTTGAATTTCATCAAGGCGTTTATATTCGCCATGTGTAATACCTTAGGTATTATATACATGAGTTTCCTTAAAAGATTTGTTTATGTCACATATTTGCTAGCTAGTTTTAATTACTGAAATCGTTTAATTAAATTCTGAAGGCAACCGGATTTCACAACAGTAAAACAAAATTTATAAAATTTAACTTGTACTTATACGAGTAGATCAACCTTTATAAAAACAAAACCATACTATCAAGTATCTCATATACTTTCCCTGATGGTAAAACAAAGTTTTAAAGATTATATTATAAAACATGGGCTCCACCAAGCCCTTAAAAAAAAATATACAAGTTTCAAATATGTAAATCCAGCTCTAAAGCAAAACAAAATGAAACAAAAATAATCCAACGATCCTAAATCGTTTCACTCTTCAACAACTCTCCTAAGTCATCCAATACTCCTGATTCAATCATCATCATCACCACCTAGAAAGATAACAACAATGAGCTGAAGCCCAGTACGATAGCAACACAAGCACACACGAGATGGCACGGATGCTTATCTTAATGCAATATATCAATCAACAGTTTATATCTTTAAATTAAAGTGAAACAAACAACACAGGAGCACTCATACTTCGGAACAAGCCTTCGGAAATCTGGGGATCCTGAGTAACAACAGTTGCTTAGGAGGTTGATATAATCAGCTCAAATACTTATATCTTCAATATCTTATTGAAAAAGAAAATAGCCTCATTTAAGGTTCATAGTCATTACAAAGCTTTACTTATCTCAGTCCATAATATCGTTTAATTCAACCAATTTCATAAACATAAACTAAACCATGTTCCTTCACCACAAGCTCAAGCAAGCATCACACAGATATCGTTTGCCCTATCGGCTACTCACCAATGGCATCATGGCATAACATTGCATCATGGTAGGGATCGGAGTGGCCTAAGCGCCTAACTACTCTACCCAGCTTCGAACAAGGTTTTTGCTCTCCGAACCGAATTAAATGACACAAGCACAGGCAATACTCAATTATTAAGGTGGTCTTTAAGTTTTAATTCATTTAGAATGCCTACCTTAATAATCAACATGCAAATCACTGTGTACCTTAATTATTCGAATTCCAAACAAAGACAAAGGGTATATCAGAAGTTGTCCTAGAAGATAAATCAAGTATCCATATCTGTTTGAGAATTAAACTCATATAAGCATCTAAATGAATTATCCACTCACATCAAATTTATATTAAAAATCTATTTGATTAGATACTAAGTAAGAACCCATTCTTGGCTGCGAAAATGACCATGTTAAGATATGCACAATTCTCCATTGTCTATCGAATTATTTCTTTTCCTTTGTTTATAAACATTTATTACAAAAACATTACTACCCTTCATTAACTTATAGAAAATATTCATTTTTCTAGCAAAAAAACATTTGAAATAACATATTCCACGTACTATTCATGGTTTAACCTAATACATTAATCTAAGTCAACTCTAATTAAGTCTATATTACTCAACTTAGCTAAGTTGATTAGACTTAATCATTTAATCTAGTTACTGAGTTATATTAACTTTTCTCACTAAGATTACGTATATCTTATAGGATTTTAATTAATCTATTTCACTTTAGCTTATTAAGTTCGTCAAGTGAAGTTGAACTTAGATTTATTAGCTATGTCAATTCATGCTTTAAACCTTTGTTAAATCTAATTAACTACTAAACCTACTATTAACTCATTTTTTATTAAACCAATACTAATATATTATATTTATTATTCATTATTCGTTTATTTTATTTTAACTTTCTTTCTTTTCTTTTCTTTTCTTTTTTTATATGAGCCGTACCATGGGAATAGATCACGCCTATGATGGAGGTCATAATGGTCCTCACGACCCCATCATACCTGAGATCAAGGGGAAAAACGTGATTTGATAATTTCACTCCCCTCACGGCCGTGATTTAGGCCGTTACATTTGAAAATTCATGATCAATGGAGATTATGATTCTCATCACGCCCCTAATCACCTTAGAACTTCATTTCTGCTTGTATCACGGGCCATACATGCTCGGGATGAATAGGGCATTAAAGTTACATTTTTCCTTTGTCTTTTTTTCCTTAATTCATCAACTTATACACATCATACTTCAAATACAACCCCATAGAATCAACATATCCATCCATACACGTAACTTACCGTACTTCTAAATACATTTCCACTTCAAATTTCCTTCATTGCATTTCATCAAACAATTAGTCTACTCAAATATACACACTTTTAGGATTTTACATATATGTTTACATATTACTAATTTATCTATGTTATCATAATTTCTACATGCATTTAACACTAATTCACAATAATCATGTATTTACAACAATCAATTTAAAAGAAAATAATTATCTTACTTGTTTAGCCATTTTCATCAACTAAATCTTCTCTTCTACTACTTCCTTGAGTTGGTGTAGCTTCTTGTAGCTTAATTCCCTACTTCAATCTTGTTTTTCATCTTCAATTTCTCCTATAATCTTGTTAGATTTGAGATTTAAGGTTGTTTTATGTTGAGAAAAAGAAGAGAGAAATAAAGGGGTAGAGAGAGCAGCTAGGAAAGAAAAAAAAGAAAAGAAAAGGAAAGGAAAAGTGGGTTAGGGTTTTCTAAAGGGAAAAATATGTAATGTTCATGGGCTTAAGCTTTGAATTGGGCTTTAGGCTTGGTTTTAGGCTTGGTTTTAGGCTTCAGCCTTTAAATTGAATTTAAGCCTCCATCTTAAAGTTTCAAGAATTAAATTTTAGCAAGAGAAATTAAGATATTGAAATTAGTAATTTGAACTAGAAATTTAGATTGAGAAATTCAATTAACAGGATTTTGATATTTATGTTGAGTTTGGGAATTTAGGACCTACTAATTGATATTTAGATAGAAATGGCTAAATGAGGCATTTTGGAAATCTAGAAAATTGAAGAAAGTAGAAAAATGAAATGTAATATTTGAAATCTCAAATTTCAATTAACCTATTTACCAATTGATCTTGTCAAATTATCCAGTCTTACTCCATTATTTGCTTGTTTTATTTAATTGGTCTATCTAAATTAAATTTCTAAACTAAGTTTAGACCCATTCACCTATTACACTACTCAATTACTATAGTTTTAACTTAGTTAAGCAAGATTTTGGGAGTACGAGGAGGAGGAAAATTCTATACAAATGCTAAAGAAGAAGAAGAAGAAATTTAGATATTTGAAGATATAATTTGAAAGCTTTCCGACAACTATTCATATGCTTAAAAATAATAAAGAAATAAAATATGCTTAAAAACACTAAAGTACCCTAAACGAAGAAACATAAAATTTATATAAGATTTCTAGAATTAAGTAATAATTAGTCCTTTTGTTTTATCTTAATATTTAGGTGATCTAGATAATGGCATAGACTTGCCATGGACTATTACAACCTTTAGCCATGCATCGGTGAATATCTCGATGACCTACCACATTGCCTATGGTTGTAATTTAGTTGCATTATTTAATTTTAATACCTAGATTTTGTTGTGTATGGGGTTATGAGACTTATTAAATGTGCTTGGTGTTTTGTTTTGTTGTGTTACTTAACCCCATATAGAGTGATAACTTTATTGCATGTTAAATTGTTTTTTCTATAATAGAACTATGGATTATCTGTGAAACGCTACTTAGTCACCACATAACCTGACTAATAAATAATTGATTGTCTTAATAAATAGATCTTATGTTACAGGATTGCATCTATGCATTAAAAAAAAAAAAAGAATCTTTATAGGTCGTCACTGCTATGTATCAAGCCTTTTTGGACCATAGAGAGGTTTTTCCCCTCTATGCTTATCATCACCTAATGGAAACTAAGTGGTGAGATGGGAATACCGTCTAATTGCGTAGAGACTAGAAAGAGGCTGATACCTAAGGATAACCTAGGATTTAAGAATAACCAAATATTTATATATATATATATATATATATTTGAAAGGCAATTGTTTATACAAAAAGGTGCCAAAACTTTATTTCAAACAAAAAGTGTGCCTAAATTTATATATTGGAACCTACCTTATCTTGGGCATTGATGACATAACACTGTTCCTAAAACCATGGTATTAGAGGGTGTAAATCCATACTTTATCAAGATTCCAGTCATCCAAGTATGATGAATACATTTCATATGTTTTATTGTTGTATTATATATGCTTGTCTAATACAACTTGCATGATTTGTTTCACGTGTGATGGTGAGAGATATTTCACTGAACTAGATGTAGCTCATACCTTTACATATTTCGTACTTTTCGAGGGACAACTTGGTTAGTTCCAACAAAGGCAATTATATTCTCCAAAACCACTCTAGTGTTTCGCTTCTAGATTTTGAATCTCCTTCAATCGATATATAAAACTGGAATTAGACTATCTACCTAAAGGAAAGGAATTGAAAAAGAGAGAGTTTAGACCCACATACCTTAATTTTGGCTAAGAAGAAATGTAGGAAAACTTATGGGGTCTAAGACCTATTTATAGAGAAAGATGGCTTAGGAAAAACATAACCCTATGTCATAAATTAATGAAGATGGCTTAGGAAAAACGCAACTCTACATCATAAATTAATGAAGATTTACTGTTGTTGGCTATCATTAATGAAAACGTAACCCTACGTCATAAATTAATGAAGATTTAGTTTTTTTTTTTTATCATCATTAATGTGAGAGATGATTATTATATCTCATTTATTAGGGTTGGCCAAATAACTCTCTTCTTTAATAAATCATTATATTACCATTTTACCCTTCATTATGATTTATTTATTTGTATATTATATACCTAATATAACTACATGATTAAATTAGTAATGTAAAATATTTTATGGGTATTAATAATTTAGAGCTTCTAAATTACATTTTATTATACTTACTTCTTTTATGTTTTGAATATTTTCTTATTTAATAATTCATTTATACGATTTGAGTAACTTCCAAGAGAGGTTGCTTACTAAAGAAGGTAATATTATTAGCTTCTTTAAGAGGCTTCTTCTTAAAAACCTACTTATTAGAGAAGTTACTTCCTTAAGATGCTACTTTTTTATGAATAGTTTCTTTAAGAAGGTACCTAGATAGCTTCTTTGAGGGGGTACCATCATTTTAAATTATAAGTTTATAAGAAAACATTTATTTGTGAATGTTTTTGAAATTTACTTGCTAGATGTTATTTAATTATATTTGTTCGATGAATCTGGAGTTTAATCGATTATATTATATTTATCTTATTTTGTTGAAGTTAAGATTTTGTTTGTTGATTAATTGTGCAATTCTCACTTAAGATTTTTGGGGTATGTTTATTGTTTTTCTAATTATCTTTTGAAGTTGATTGATAGTTCTTTTAAATTTACTAGAGCCCTAATAATTGCCTCACTAATTTGTTGATCTATTATCACTCATTGATTGCAAAAAGTTATGGGAAATTGTATCTTAAAAGTTTATTGATAACAATTCTAACTTTTAAACTACAATTAAACTGTTCATATTTTAATATTCTTATATTGCAAAATAATCGGGAGCAATCTTTGCAACTTTTGTTGAAAAAATTTTCAAAATTTTTACATCATATTCTTGGTGATTATCATATGTAGGTTATGTAAAAAGGGAATATCCTGATAAAGTAAATTGAACATACCAAAACTTACCTAGTGCCATATGTTAAAGAAACAACAAGAAACTTTTCATATTAAAATAAACTTATCTTTTGGTAGGGTGCCTAAGAAAAATGTGAATTTTTTTTCCCTTGATAAGAATATATACATATATATGTATATATATTGTATTCGGAGACTAGCTTAACGAAGATATATGTATTCCTATTTTCGAATTTGATGCTCCTAAGCAGCTTGGGACCTTGGGTTATAAGTATATAGATAGAATGATTTTTAAGTTTTGACCAAGGGAGTCAACTTCCTAGACAAGGAGTTTGGTACTTGTTTATAAATTCACACAAGACAAGCGCGTAAACCTAAGCCATATACCTTCAGCAATTGCGTGTACGAATTTTCGAAGCTTTTTATCTATCATCAATTTAGTATCCATCAATCCGCATAATTCATTACGAAATAGGTCCATGTCACGTTTACCGGTGGGAGTCCGATTTTCGCCTACTGAAGAAGAACTCATCAACAATCACCTGCGAAGAAAGATACGTGGAGAAAGATGTGTCATTCCTGAGGTTGAATTTTATGAGCACGATCCCTGTGACTTACCAAGAAAGTTTGAAGGTAGACATCGTCACGGTCCGGTTCGGGTCTGGAACCGGACCCGAACCGCCGGTTCCCGGTTCCAAAAGTGATGGAACCGGAACCGGACCCGTGGGAGCCGGTCCGGTTCCCGGTTCTTAAGAACCGCCGGTTCTCACGGTTCGGTTCCGGTTCTAGAGGAACCGGGAACCATGAAAAAAAAATAAAAAATCAATTAAATAATTTACTTAATTTAACTAAGAAAAAATACAAAATAAATTTTTAACTTGAAATAACATTGAACTTAACAATAATTGTTCATAGCATTAGTTAAAAGAAATTCTATAATTATGTATTTATTTATATATAATCACTTGCATTTTTTAGTTGTTATATTAGTAATGTGACACTATAAAATATTCAAAGATATAAATAATTCTCAATAACAAAAAACAAATCACACATTGTTAAGAAAGAAAGTCTACTTTGATTAGAAGTCTACATAAATTTAACAATATGATTTCAAATGTATTTATTACTTGTGTTGTTAATAATAACACATTTAATATTGTGAATAGGAAATAAATTTTTTATTATTTATGCAAAAATAGTTTAAAATATTTATTTTATAATTACAATTTTTTATAATTTTATTTTCTTTTTTCTTATTTTTTTTTATAATTTTTATGGTGTAGAACCGCCGGTTCTGCCGGTTCTTGAATCGACGGTTCCAAAACCGCCGGGTCATGCGGTTTTTAGGGATGGAACCGTAAGGACCCGTCAGAACCGCCGGGTCCTTTACCGGTTTAGACCTGCCATTGCCGGGCCGGTTCCCGGTTCAGGAACCGCCGGTGACGGGTTAGGTCGGTTCCCGGTTCGGAACCGACCCTTGATGATGTCTATTTGAAGGTATCATTTTTTCCTTTTTTTTTCTTTTTTAATTTCCCCCCTCAAAGGTATCTATTTTCTTAATACGAGTACGTTTCGTGGAAAATAAATTTTTAAGCTTTTCTTCTGTATTGATTATAATTTTTTTCCGCAATAGTATTAGTTATAATCAACGATTTATAAAAAAATAATTATAAATATTGATGGAAATAAAAATAATCAACGATAGTAGGCAATAGGTATGATAATTCATTATTTGTTAGTTAATAATTATAAAAAAATACTGATGGAAATTAAAAATATATATAATTTTCTCTCTTTACAATAAAAATTAATTTTTTCTATTTTATATTAAAATTTCATATAATGGTTAACCCAATTACATAATTTAAAATATTTTGTGAATTGACATCCTTAAGTTTTTTTACATAAAATCATTCACATCTTTTTAGGTTTTAGAACATCCACATTGGAAGTTCTTTTACAAAATCTTTAAATTGTCACATCAGTAGTTGCTTAAGAAACTATTCTCTTAAGGA